>JARYGA010036346.1:0-40069 GCA_030545235.1 Helianthus tuberosus
TAGAATTGTTGAAGCAGTTTCTAAGGTACCATCAGCTAGTTCTACCTCATATTTAATGTCTAGAGTTTTAATAGGCAGATTCAACAGTTTACTAAATTTATTGTCTACAAAGGACTTATCTGCACCAGAATAAAATAAAACTCTAGCATAAATATCATTTATGAGGAAAGTACCTGTTATAACGTTATCATCCTGCACTGCTTCCTTGGTATTCATTTGGAACACTCGGGCATTTATCTTTTTAGCCTCTTCAGGCTACTTTGTGTTTTTCGGGCAGTTGGTCTTGATGTGCCCTTTTTCATTGCAACCATAACAGGTTGCATTCTTTAGGTCCTTGCATTCCAACGTTTTATGACCCTTCTTTTTGCAGATTCCACAGGGTTTAGCCTACGGATCAATTGTGCATTTCCCAAAGTGGTTCCTCTTGCAGTTCTTGCACAAGGGCTTTTCACCCGACTGATTGGAGTTTTTCTTAAACCCCGAATTACCCTTCTTCTTCTTATCTGAACGTTGTGAGTTATCATCCTCTCTTTTTCTCTTCACATCATCTGTAGTCTTTACAGATTTATTTCTGACAATATCCAAAGTCAGGGACAGACACATATCTACTGCTGACCGGTAGGTTACAGGCTTTGAGGCCTTCACATGTCCCTTTACCTCGGGAGCCAATCCACCAATAAAGCGTGCAATACGCTTTGGCTCTGGTGTAACCAAATAAGGTACCAATCAAGACATAGAGTTGAAGCTAGTAACATTAGCTTGACAATCTAAGTTTTTCATAACCAGGGTTAGGAAGTTAGCTTTAACTTTTTCTACTTCGTGTTGCGGGCAAAAAGGTTCCTTCATTAGATTAACAAATCTATCCCATGACAGATTGTAAAGTGGAATTTCCCCGAGGCCTGAATCAGTGCCCTCCACCAAACTAGGGCATCACCCTTAAAGGATTGAGATACAAACTTTACAACATCCTGCTCAGCACACCCACTAATGTCAACAACTGTCTCCATCTCGTCTAGCCATTTCATACAATCTATGGCACCTTTTTCACTAGTGAAGTCTCTTGGTTTGCAAGAGACAAAGTACTTATAAGAACAAGTCTTGGAACGTGGTTCCTGGTCAAACACTATCTTCTTGGATGGTTGACTTTTCTTATTTGACGAATGTTGAGAGTCGTCTTTCTTAGATGTATGTGTTTTGGAAGGGGGCTTAGAATGAGTTTTGGTGCGAGTGGCACTAGACTCTTTGAATACTCTGCCAACAGCTTTAGTTACAACATTGTCTATCATAGCTTGCAGATCAGCACCCGTTACGTTTAATCTTGTGTTATCATTCCTTTCATTAGGATGACTATTAGCTTCATCCGAGTCAACCATGGCGAAGCTTGAATGCTATATAACAAATGACAACACCATATTCAGTGGTCTTATATTGAATCATCATATTCGGTGATTCATTGTCCATGGTTTAATTAGACCATATTGGTTTATTTGTTTGATTAGTTTTGATGATTTAAACTTTTTATTATGGTTCACCTAGGTTATATGAACCATTATGAGCATTAGAGTGTCACGAAAGCCTTGTCACGAGGACAATTTCTTAAATTATCGGCCACGATCTTATAGGATCAAGGCATCAAGGTTTGACAGAGAGTCATAGACTACTTATTGTTGTTATTATAAATGGTATATTTTGGCCCGAAAGGCGGATCAATAACATCACTAATGGATTTTTTAATATATTCATCTTATTTGATGATATCAGCCATGATTTATCGATCATTTAGGCTGTAAAAAGAATTTTGGAATAATCCAAGTATTAAGATGGCTAGTGTGATTTTCTCGAACCACATTTGCCAAGAGTGCTAACATGTTCTTAGATGTTAACAAGGATTTAGTATCTTAAGAGGGTTCACCATCATAGCCAAGTCTATATTGACTTATAGGCTAGGTCACACCATTAAGACGGTCTTTTGATATTTATCGGCAGATCAATTATAAATTGAAATGATAGTTTAGCCAATGATATAATGCATATGTGTATTTAATAACAATTGAAATTTCAAAAGAAGATTCCTCATTAAAAGTACTAAGAACTACATAAACTGCCCTGAACGGGTCTTTAAATAAATAAACTTGTCCATGCAGGGACTAAAATGAGAAACAAGTCCTCGCAGGGACTAATACTTAAGAGAAATGTCCACACAGGGACTAAATTGAAATAAAAACTACAAAACAAAAATAGGATTTTCAACGATCTTTCTTCTTCCCCTTGATGAAGTTTGCAAGACCCTTGAGGAACTTATGGGTCTTTCTTTCACGTTCTTCCGCCCTTTGTTCAACCTCTTCCAACCTTTGTAAGATTTCTTGTGTTTGTGATTGTTGAGGTGGAGGTTGAGGTTGTTGTTGCGGTTGAGAAGGTGGGTATTGATACCCATAAGTAGGGTACCCAGTTGGGTATGCTGGAGGAAAAGGTGAGGGGTAGAGAGCGTTAAAATTTGCTGCCTCAACATATGGGTCATAGGCAGGTGCTTGATAGTTATAACCCGTGGGAGCTTGTGGCTCGAACGGGCTATGCCCGGTTGTATCCTGGTATGCATGAATTGGGTTTTCATAACCCAATGGAGGTGGTGGTGGTGGTGCAAAAGTGGCCGGTGTAGGATCAATATCCAGCACAGTGTTTGAAGGCCCACCCATTTGTGGATCTTCAAAAATGGGAGGGTAGTTGCTTGAAGTTTGTGGGGTACTGATGCGTATACCCCCTCGCACGGACATTCGTGCGTTTTGCCTTCGCCTCGATGGTTCTGGTGATGGCGGAGGTTGTTCTTGTGTTGGCGGTGGCGGTGGTGTGACCGCTTGGAAGTACGGATCCTCAGAGGGAGTCCATTGCGGTGGTGGTGAATTGTGATAAGAGGGAGTGTATTCCCACTTGTAGTTGTTCCACCTTTCGGCCCATGAATCAGGGCACGGTATGGCGATCCTGCATAAGAAGAACCGCTGGTGATATCAATGGGATGCGTGGGCGTTCCAGACGGTGGCATTTCATGATCTGGATCATCGTCCACATCCATAGCTTCAGGGAAATGGTCTTCTGGTGTCACACCCCAACCGATGGCGGAAACATCGGGGCACGTCACTGAGCGAAAGATTGTCCAGGAGAATCCATAACAACTAAAATTACCAGATAATTAACACTATGCCCCATACTGTACATAACATATCAAATAAAAGTAGTTATTACAGACATATTGTTTCTCAAAAGATAATCAAATGTTCCGACAACTCATGAATTATTTAGTTTGTTTCTAGACTCCCCTAGCTTGATTCCACAAAACCCAGATATAGCATAGCATCCTAAAAAATAAAAGTCAATACACATAGTGTAAAGGTGAGCATACAAGTTTGATAGTATAATAGTAGCGAAAACGATTTACGCGTAACCAGCATGTAACATGTATAATGTGAAGCAGGTAGATTATCGACAATGAAATATGCACAGACGTGACTGCGAGTTGTAGAATGCGCAACACATATCACCATTGTGACACGTAACAACCCCTGTCCATGACAGGTGCTGAGTCCAAACTATAGTACTATCGTTGCTAAGGTGTCAGACAACAATCACTGTGTAAACATAACATACTAGCATTCATCGAATAACACGTATAACATGCAGAGCGGTTAGCGTATAAAAGTGTTTGCGTTGTGTGTCGATTGTGATTTTGACATAAGTAACGTATGTAACACCCAAAAGTGCTTAAAGCAAAAAGGGATCGAGTATACTCACAGAGCGTGTTTAACAATAAACACAGTCTTGGATTGAAGGGAGGGCTGAGGGATTAGCCTGAACATAGTACGACAGTATGAGCATTGAACGGTGCATAAAACAGTGCATCGGTGAGTTAAGGACGGATGGTGATCCGATCGGATGACCATTCGGTTGGAGGGTCCTTCGTTTGGGATGGATGTGTTTGTGTATGATTGAACTTTGAAGTTTTCGTTGTAGCATTTTGAAAATCAAGAAGTGTTTCTACAAATCAGGTCATCAGGATGGATGACCGTTCGGTCGGACGGCAGTTCATTCAAACTGATCTTCCTTGAAGTGTTGTGAAAATGTTTAGTGTTGAAAAGAAAACCACAAGTCATCCGTCCGGATTGTCATTCGGTCGGATGGTAATCTGATCGGACAGAAATCCGCTGGTCAACCCGTTCGCTTGTGAAACTTGTAAAATTTGTTAAGATGTAAAGTCTTGCAATTGAACCGAGACGGTATGACAACGTGTCAAACAACAGAAACTCCACCAAGTCATCCGATCGGATGGGAATCACCCCGTCCGATCAGTAACGGTTCTTGATGGAACTTCATGTTCAACATGTTAAGTCGGTCATCTCGTTGATAGGAATCTGTTCTCAGACTGGTACTTCACTAGAAAATGAGCATAAGGCCTGAACAAGCTCGGATTCTATCGGTTTTTATGTGAAAAGTGGAGAATGTTGAAGAAAAGTGGAAATCAGTTGGAAAGTGTTTAGATTATGTCGAAATCAATGTTTAATCATGTTGAAATCCTTTGGATCAGAGTTGTTCTTGGTGGAATGAGGTCACACTTTGGTGTTCTTGGGAACCCATGATGACATCATCCTAAAACAGCCCAAATCCACTGATTTCATGGTGAAAAGTTAAGATTTGATGGTGAAAATGATGAAGAAGTGTGTGTAGATGATAGAAGTACAAGATTTGAGGTAGAAACTTACAAGAATCGTGAGGAATCGAGAGAAAATAAGCCGAGAGGGTGCTGGTCGAACGAGAGCTGTCACATCACATGAACAGTGATGTCACAGGTGCTATTTATAGGCAAGAGATGAGAAAAGGCGGTGTAGAGATAGGGTCGGAGGGCCTTCCGATCGGATGGCCATCCGATCGGATGGTTATCCGGACGGATGGCCATTTGATCGAATGGTCCTTCGATCGGATGGACTTTGCCAGTTGGTTTCCGACTTTTTGTTTCGTGCATTGATCGTTGCGATGCGTTGCGATTAAGCGATGCGATAGTATTACACACTAGTTACACAAATAATTTAACTACTATTAATCCACAAAAGTAAACCTTAGATTTCGAGTTCGCGATGAGATTGCGTTGTGATAGAGTTGCGATTGCGTTTTCGAATAATCGCCTCTAACAAATATAACATGCACAAGTAACACATAATAGCACACACACGTAAAACAATATCCATAACCTGTAATTCGAGTTACGATGCGACAGCGATGTGATAGCTTTTAGTATATTTGCGTTTAGTTATCTTTATCGCATTGTTACTTCCACATAATACAACTAACAAGCGTAAATTAAAGTATCGATTATCTAGGTTTGGGAGTACAAGCAATAATTAATCAAGGAATGACAGATTCTAATTAGCAATCTTTTCTTCCTTTGACTTGACTTTGACTTTGGCTTGTACTTTGACTTTGACTTCGAAAGTCGGGTTGTTACATCTGGGCCCAGCAGGTTATAACCCACCGGTTCATTGATATAGTTGTCAGGGTTGAAGTGACCCTGAGAGTAAGAGTGGTGCGAAGAGTGGTGGGAGGAGTGATGTGAATGGTGCGAGTGCACCGACTGCTGTGAATGGTGCGGCCTTGGGGCTCGTCGGGCTGTTGCGGACCAAAGGAGTGGTGATAAGAGGGTGAAGTACTGAGTGAGACAGAACGCCTCGCGGGTTCAAGGGAATGCCTCCAGTCATCATATGGGTCTGAGCTAAATGTGCTTAAGTCGTGGCCATTTGCAATTAAATGAGACGAGGATATCCAGGACACGGTCGCATTAACCCCCAACGTTTATGTTATCAAACAAAACAGATTAAAACGGGTTATGTAATTTATTAATCACAATCCAATTAAATGATTCCATACCCGACCAAGCGGTAATACTTTACCGTATCCCAATCATGTATAAGGGAAAATAAGTTAAAAGTATTTACCTGAGCTTCTAAATGCGAGATTTATCTACTCAGTCGTATAATGTACTCAAACTAGTGCAAGTAGCTTTTACCGGGGCTCCTGATTTGGAACGAAGGTTTTATTAACCTATTAGATTACTAACGTGTCTTATTAAGTTGTAAACTTAGACCGGTTAGTTTAAAGAAGGATTTACGGTATAAAACGCTAGATTAAGCGATGACCAGAATGGAATGTAATTTAGACCCAACAAGTATGGAGACTTGTATAATACGGGGAGACTAAATACATTATGGATTTTGAAGTTAAAATGATAAAGTTTAACCCGTTTCGGCTAAATTTATGCAAACTAGTCACATAAATTGCACCAAACGCGTATAAGCATAAACGGGTAACCGGATGAGTCATATACAAGTTCCATAAGTTATTATGCTTGAAATATGTTATGATATCAATAGGATATCAACTAATATGCCCAAAAAGATTTTAAAAACGTATTAAGCCTCATAAGGGCATTTTGGTCATTTTATGATTTATAAAAGGGGTTTTCATGCAAACTGAGGTTCTGGTCGTAAACCTTTTGTAAAAATATTTAATTTATGTTATATTAACAGTAGGATATCATATATATGTGTGGTTTACCATTTATGGCCAAACTATGCCCCGAATGGGCATTTTGGTCATTTCACACATAGTTTTAAGGACTTATTTGGGATTCTAAGTTCGTGAATTATACCTACTGTAAAAATATTAAAAATGGTTTATAAAATCAGTAGGTAACAAGTTTTGGGTGCTAAGTATGGTTTAAAACCATACTTTGCACTTTAATGTCGTAAAAATCGATAAATGATGATTATTTCGATGTTTAGGAAATTCTAAGGTTATGACCAGCTTTGAATGGTCAAAATAATTTATTTATTATATCATATCACTAACAAAAGGTTCTTGCATGTTAATCTTATTTAAAACCCAATTTATGTGTGAAAAGGGCATAATCATCATTTATTAATATAATACGAAACTCATGTATAAACTCAGTAAGTAGTCTGACTTGGAACCCCAATTAGTTCTAAATATGATATCATAATAGTGGGTATTGAGTTTTTTTATGTAAAAATTATGTTTATACTATATTTGCATGCAAAGGGGTATTTTAGTCCTTTTAAAAGCATGATTTACTATTTATTATGTAATTACAGTCTCTGACCAGATTCTAAATGTCAAAATATGTTAAATAATATTACAAATCAGAACGTAATTCATTTGCATGGTTGTTTATGTTAAAAATCTTATTTTTTTTTTTTTGACAAAAAGGGCATTTTAGTCAACATTAAGCATAATAACGGAATCAAGTAAATAAACTCAGATTACTAAGGGACCATGTAGTATAACCTCAGAGGGTTATACTACTATATATTATGGTCATAAAGGAACCTTAATGCATAAAGAAACTACGCTAATTCGGGTCAGAACTGAAAGTCAAAGCAAAAGTCAACTTTTGCGACTTTCGGTTGCGAACTGAGCCTAAACTCAGAATTGTCGGGTTGAACATGTCTAGACATGTTCTAATAATATTTACCAAGTTATTAAAGTGATAAAACATATTTTATAACCTCTATGTTATCATATTTGATTTTATTTAAAAACTGACCCGTTTGACTTTTTATATTAATTACTTTGACCCGACAATTAACTAAGTAAACGTGGTAATTAGGAGGTGCCCTTTTGAGGGATTATCACCTACCTAATTACGATCACGTAGCCATATTCGCATCGAACCATGGCTGGACCGTTAAGGTTTAAACTGAAAGTCAAAGCCGTTTTGCGGCAACTTTGACTTTTGGCTTAAAAAGCCTAAAAACTTAAAAGCAGAGGCTAAGAACACTTACACAAGGTCCTAGCTCAACTTTGAACTCAGGTGGGAGTCTCCCTTCAGCTGGGAATCTCCAGAGCAAGAGAAGATGTGAAAATTTTTGAAGGTGCGAGTTCTAAAGCTCAAGAATGAGCTCTATTTATAGTGAAACAAGTCTCACAAGATCACTCCATGTGTTTCCTATTGTTCTAAGGAGGTTACAAGTGTCCTAGAGGTATTACAAATCCGTTGGCGTGCAGATGGTTTCGAAAATTGGGTGTAGAAGGTGACAAACGTGCAGTTGTCCATTTTACTGCCCAGTATTAGTCTTTACGGACCGTTAGTCTTAGCCTTTACGGTCTGTAACCGCTTTTGAAATGTATCGCCCAGTTACAGTCCTTACGGACCGTAAGCTGGACCTTTTACGGTCCATAAGCTTTTGATCAGTGGACTTAAAATTTAAAACTTTTTTTATATTTGATCACTCAACTTTTATAGTTATTATCAGTCATTCCCGAGAGCAGGTTATGAGCATATAAAGTCCCGAGTTCGATGAATGGTCACTCAGAGGCAAAGATTTGCATGTTGACACTTTCATTCTTTCAAATAAATTTTATTACCCTTCTAGGGTTTATGACACGTGTTATCATTTTATTGGGTATTATTTTGCGAGGTGTTACACCACGAACCTTCGCGCTCACTAAAAATATATACACTTGTGTGATACCAAAACTCAAGGCTCGAACAACGGACGACGAATCTCGAACGACGGACATCGGTCGGCACCTTATGCTTTATCGACGAAACGGACGTGTCGACACCTCGAAAGGTTACTATGACGCTCGAAAACTTCGACACAAAAACTATATATATTAACCGGTCATTACCACAAGTCTAAAAATGAAATATTTTAGACACTTCATATATATTTACGACAACGGAAACCGGAAAGTTTAACAATGAAAATAACACTAAGTATAATTATAAAAGTTTACTTGTATGTTACTTAATGCTTAGTGAAATATTACAAAATTCAAGAATATTAAAATTGGGCCAACTTATATAATATTGGGCTAAAACAATTAATGTTGGGCTAAAATAACATAAATATTGGGCTAAAATAACATAAATATTGGGCTATGCCCAATACCTTAAACACATGGGCAAAGGCCCATTCCATAAACGCTAAATAAGCCCACTTATAATAACTAAAAATGGGCTAGGCCCAAATACAATAGTAACATGGGTTAGGCCCAATAACTTAAGGATGTGGTCTAGGCCCAATGACAAAATGTGTGAACTAAGCCCAATAACACAAAAGGTGGGCTAGGCCCAATGTAAAATACATGTATATTTTTATGAATATATATTGTAATAATAAATTAAAAATATGGTATACCTACACGTACAAATACGGTATACCACACGTATAAATACGGTATACCACGCGTATAAGTACGGTATACCGCACGTATATATACGGTATACCTACACCTATAAATACGGTATACCACACGTATAAATACGGTATACCTACACATATAAATACGGTATACGTATACATATAAAATACGCAAATACATAGCGACGTACTCATGCACACTTGTTGAAGCGTACACTCACAAGGGATACCGTATACGTACATTAACATATATACGATGTTAAAAATGAATATTTTAACAACTAGATCTTGAGAAGATATACATATACATATATATTTGTGAAACAAATATATACCTAAAATAAACCGATCATACGTGTACATGTGAACGACGTTCACCGAACTTAAAAATATATATTTTTGAGGAATATATATTTCATACAACAAACTTGCGTCGTGCGCGGCACAAAGACGCTATTGGACTCGGTCCACTTATACTTATACGAGACACAAGGACTTATACGGGCTAGACCCACATATACTCATGCGAAGCACGGATACTTACAAAGGGCGATGCCCGTTCTAACACATTATGAACTCAAGAAGTATATATATATATATACATTAAACAAGCATACGAAACAAATGCCAACATATCTAAAATACACAAGTGTTCCAAAAACAAAACGTATACAATAACGTTCAAGATGAACAACGAGTACAAGGTCTAGAAGAGACCGACGTGCCTAACGAGTTAGAAGCCTTGTAGGTTAACTCACGCTTAAGGAACACAGTTGCTAGAACTTATTGCTGGATGCAATACTATGAGTTCATGTCCCCCATTTATTTTTAACGTTTCAGTTTACAACTCTCGGGGGAAATACATGTTACTTTGGTATAGTTAAGCTACGAAATGAATTAGTAAATCACGTGCGAATAGGCTGATACTCAAAGCACCATTAATCTTGTTTAAGACCAAGGAACAAAGGGGGTAGATCTATCGGGTACAGGGCGAGTCCCACTCAAGGGTCCTTGTGTGGCCACATGGAGTTTCCTTTGTTACCCTCGCCGGGTGGACCGGTATTAAATCTCTTACGTGTTGGTGGCTTCCTATGTCGGCACACATATTAATGTACTAGCTACACATTAATGATCAACATGTTCATTGACGCTTTACATACCGGATTTCGATACTTAAACTTTCAAATGTTTTACAGATTCATTTGATGCTTACGAACTTAAAACACATGAACTCGCTCAACTTTTGTTGATGTTTTTAAACTTAAATGTATTTCAGGTAACTAAGTGAATCTTGGTGTAACAAATTATGAAGTTTCAAGTTTATTATGAAGACGATGTCATCCGTATTTTGGAGGGTTTGATCTATATATCCCGTCTTCGAACGGGACATAGGATGCAAAACCTCGTTATTTCAAAAACTTTATTTTGAACAAGTCTTGTTTGTAAAACTTATAAACTTATGTCGTCTTTTGCTACAAAACAACTTATGACTTGTATCTTTACATTATGGAATGGATGAACAACGTGTATGTTTTATATCATATAGTTTGTTTACTTACATCGTATGCTATGAAAACCGATTAAGTCACACTACGCGTTTCCGCCTTTGACACGGGTGTGACAATCTCCTTAGTCCTTACCCGGCCACCACCACCGCAACGTCCACCTCCATCGTTAAACCACCACCATCGTTCTCACCTTAAACCACCCCCGCCGCCATAGTCTCCACCAAGTCAAAGTTCCAAATCCAAATCATGAAACTTGGGCTCCACAAGCATACTAGTAGCTGACTTCTAACATAAAATCGAGTTTTCGAGTTTGTGTTTCGGATTTTGCACAGTTCGAAAGACTCCACAAGTAGCCAGTAATCCTTTCATTTTTCTCCATTTACTTTTTTGCTTTTTGAGATTTAATATTTCAGTTTCGTTGTATTGGTCAATTGGGTTTGTGTACTGGTAAATTGGAAATTTATTAGGGTTTAGTGGTGAATTTTATTAGAAATTTCTTTTTGTTGTATTTTTTTAAATTCATTTTAAATAAAAGGTGTGGAAAGACATAAATGCCCTTACATGAGGGGCGCATGATATGACTTAACGTTTAAAGTTAATCTGGTTAGAGCCAAAGGACGTTGGGTGTAACAGGTTTTGCAAATAAATGATTGTGACTGTAATTATTGAAGTTAAATGATATCTGTTGCAATCTAGTACAAACATAAAGGACGTAAAAGTACAAACATAAAGGACGTAAAAGTACAAACATAAAGGACGAAAAATGTAATTTACCCTAAGAAAAATACAAGCTTTAAACTATGTTATACCATCATTATATGCACGCAAGAGCGCACACACATAAATAAACAATGCAAATGTATCTTCCTCATTATCGGAAACCCCTAGCAATTGAGAAATCTGAAGCTAAAGGTAGCCACATATAGAATCTATGCCTAATAAACAAGTAGAACATGTTTCTATTTTGTGAGCTCAAGATTTTTTCCCGCTATTCTTGTGTCAAGAGTGCACACACATAAAAAAAAACAACGCAAATGTATCTTCCTCATTATCGGAAACCCCTAGCAATTGAGAAATCTGAAGCTAAAGGTAGCCACATATAGAATGCCTAATAAACAAGTAGAACTTGTTTCTATTTTGTGAGCTCAATATTTTTTCCCGCTACTCTTGTGTCATTGTTCCACATTTTATCTCTTAGTTTTTTTAAAGTATGTCGTATTACAGAATATAGCTTTATAATGTTAAATCTCCATTACTAACTGTTTATTACTTTCTTTATTCTACTTGTGTAACACGCGAGTTTTTAACCTAGTTCAAAATATATGTAATTGATATATTTCATTTATCTAACGATAGATCCCTTGATCCACCAATATATGTGTGTGGAAGGGTTATCATGAGAACTCGCGAGAAGCCAATCAAAATCATCATTTATTGTGAAAAGTATAAAAATGTCAAATATTAAAAGATTTATATCTTCAACTAATTAAATATATATAAAATACAATTAGGGTAAATAGTGATTTGAGACTATTTTTTTTTTCTTGTCTTTTTGTACTTTTTATATTTTTATCCCTCAACTTTCAGTATTAACACTTACAACCCCTTAACTTTCTAAAGACTTTGTAATCGAGTTTTACGTGTTTTATTTTTATATACATGTGAATTAAATTCAAGTTGATTTACGTTTCGACGTAAAGTTTTCTCGGAAATTAGCCAGGTCAAATATAATATGTTCTTACGCTTATTATTATGTACGTTTTCGGTTGTTCTACGTTTTGCCGTAAGGTTTTTTTTTTTTCTTAAATGAGTTTGGTCAAATATAACACGTTTTTATGCTTATTTTTATGTATGTTTTTAGTTGGTTTACGTTTTGACGTAAAAAAATTCAAAACAACTCGACAACACGTTGGGGCAATTTACTAGTTTAGATCTCTTTTCTAAGATACTCTAAAAAAATTGTGCACATGCAAAAAAACTTACTCTTATGTAAATAGTAAACTTAAAGATATGTAATTTTTTTCATGCAAGTTTACACATATAAATTCATTTTTGGTGTTTTATAATAATAATAATAATAATAATAATAATAATAATAATAATAAATGTAGTAAAAACAAAAAAAAACTAGTTTTGGTCAGTTTTACGTAAGTACTTGCGGTTCCCACAATATTTATTTGTTTTCATTTGATTTCCCCCTTCCCTCTATATATACATATGTATATACACACAATCCTATGATTTACGAGAGAGAATTATTTTCTTGATTATGTGAAACGAGTAATTAAATTTAACATGCAACTCGTTATTTTTAAAATTTATACCAGAAGTTAGGTACAAATAATCTCACTGTATCGGTATATCAAGAATTTAGAAAAACATTATGTTATGGAAAAAAAATTAAAAATATATTATATTTGATCCGGTTCAGTTTTAAATAGAATTTGTGTCAAAACATTGATAAAAATAAACACGTGACGCATTCAAAATTTTGGGGTGGGATAAGCTTAGGGACCATTAGATCCTGCGTTTAATTACCACAAAGGGTTTTTTTCCAGATTTATTGGGTTTTCTCTTCAATCGGTGGCACGATGATAGCGCAGTGGCCCGTCAATGATCCAAATTTACCGTTTATAAAAATTATGTTAAAAGTTATAGGAGAAAAAGAAAATATATTCAAAATAGTTACAATATTAAAATAATTAAAAATGAAATATGATAACATTAAATACATTTAGTTAGCAACATGCACATCAAAATTCCTATTCGTTGAACACTTATTTGAGTGTGCGTCGTCGGTTTGCAAATTGTTGTTTAGATTGATAGTATGGTCCCCAAACATCACCGTGAGAAATGGTTAGCAGTCCTTTTATTAATAATAAAAGTATTAAACGCTTATCTTTTATGCATATGCGAAAGTCAATAAGCCCTTGATTCAAATGTGTTTGATCTTGATGGTTCAATAAAAAATTACCACCTCGTTCAAGGTTATAGTTAAGGGGTTGTTTGTTTACCTCTTCATGAGTCTCTTAATAATTCAGACCTCTTACTGGTTCAGCACTTAGGTGGTGTTTGTTTTTTGGCCAGAAGCACTTTTGGCCACTTATGTCTGCCCCGCGCAGACGCGCGCAGAGGTTTGGAGTCCGCAGCTTGTTTGTTTTCGTGAAGAGTTTCTCACCAAAAAGCTCTTCCCCACCTCTTCCCCACGCAGACTTCTCCTTATGTCTTCCAACCTCTTCAGAACCTCTTCTCCCTCTCTCCCTCTTCAAAACACCCATCTGCTCCAACACCACCACCGTAACACCTGCAACCTCAACCAACTCGCCGGAGAAACGACTGAACCAACTGAACTGTCACACCCCGACCACGTAGAACATACAAAACGTGGCGGAAACATCGGGGAGTGTTGTAACATAATTAATTGTTTCAAATCCATGGCAATTGAAGTTTCGTTTTATTGATTAAAAGTGTTACAATGTCTTAACAAACAAAGAAATACAACATAATTAACAAGTCTTGTATCTTTTATTGTCACTAAAGCCCAAGTCTGCCTATGTGTATCTTGATCATCTTATGCAACAGCTCCTGAAAAACACATGTGAAAATAGGTACGTCAGCATAAAAATGCCTGTGAGATACATAGGTTTTGTGAAAATAGGTTTCATGACTTATGTTTGAGAAAATGTTTAGTCATGAACCTTGTAATTTGCTTTGTTTTGTAAGTCATTTGAAAAACGATAAGACCAGATGATATGTATAAATAAGAGAATAATGTATGGTTAAATGAATAACCATTGTAAAATGAGTTTGTATAAGATAAGTTGTTTGTAAATCAATGTCTTGTGAAAAGTATGATATTTGTATAAAATGTTATATGTCTCAAACTGAAATGATTCAAATAACGCTACGCTATGTAATACCATACAAACACTTATATATAGGAAGTACCAGCGGCGTATCCACCATGCTTGTATCATATTACACACGCCTCGTTACTTAAATCACTTACTCAAACCAAACCATCAAGATGTAATATTTAACAATTGTAGAAATGTTTATGTATGGTCAAATATGGTTCGCACGGTTCACAGATACAAACGGTTCACAGATACAAACGGTTCACAAATACAAACGGTTCACATAGTCAAATGATTACAACGGTTCAAAATGCAGTATAATGTGTTCACATGCTGGATGAGCATATGCAACAGAAATGTAATGTAAAACAATGTACTAAGCATGCACACAATGGACATACATAGCATAAGTGTAATGTAAAACAATGTACTATGTATGAACTAAATGGACATACATAGCATAAAATGTAATGTAAAACGATGTACTAAGTACGCACACAATGGGCATACATAGCATGAAATGTAATGAAATCATGTACTATAATGTACTAACGAACATAGCAGGTGTATGATGTGAAAACAGGAAAGCATGAAAGTAACAAGTAGGCACATGTGTTTCACCCCAAAACAGTTTGGAAAACAGTAAAAGAGGGGTCTATGTACTCACTTGAGATTGCTTAGTAGTCCTTGAGTAACGACCAAACAATGCTAGAGATCGCGGATATCAAACGGCACCTAATATAGGTAACTATGTTAATAACCGGACCTAAATCGGATGATTGGATAGAATGAGGGTTCGTAAACCAAACGAGTATAGAGACTCGTGTCATATGGTTTAACAAAGCCTTCATGCTAAAACGAAACTTAACCTAAGTGTTTGTGACCCATTACGACCCGTTTAGGTAGCTTATGCTACTTTAACGCGTCGTTCGCGTAAAACGCGTTCGGAACGCCTAACTAGTCCTATGACAAGTAAAATATGCCTTAACATGTCTAATATGGTTGTCAAATCAGTTTAGATGACAAAAGTTATGTTACATATGTTTAAAACGAATTTTGGCATCAAAGGGGTATTTTGGTAATTTACCTAAGGCATATAAACTACCTATCATACAACTACTTAAACGAAGCGACCATAAGGTATAACCTCGGAAGGTTATTCCCTATATACTATGGTCACCTAATGTGTTTGGTCGGATCCTAATGATCGACCAAACGGGTCGGGTTCGAAGGTATAAGCGATTTATTAGATCGCTTACCCTACGACCCTATACAACGTGGTAATCAGTAGGCATAGTCCCAAGGGACTATAACCAACGTAATTACACTCACGTTGCGAAGTTCTTACAAACTTCGCATTGACCATAAACTGGTCAACGCAGAAAGTCAAACAAAGTTTGACTTTCAGACTCGAAAAGACTCGAAAAGCAATAAAAGAACGAAAGAATACTTACGAAGGGTCCCCGAATGCTAATCGTGATTCAAGTAGCTCAGGTATGAAACAATGGTTTCAACTTAGAGCTTCTCAAATCAGATTCTAGTGAGTTTAGAAGCAAATGGGGGTGGGGTATTTATAGGATTTCCCGAACCGTTAAGATCGTTTCTTGGAAACCGTGCTTTGATCTTGGCCATACACCTCAAGATAATGGTTTTACAAAACCATGTGAGCCCATGGTATTGCCCAAAACCATGTGCACATCAAAACCAGCCCATAGATTCCCCAAAACCATTTGCAACAAGTGGAATGGACCAGATTCGATGTATCAGCAAACATCCTTCAGAAATGACAGTTTTGGTCCCTGTTGTGTGTTTAAGCCATTCCCGGCATGTTTAAGGCCCGTTAAGCCAACTTTAAGGCCCTAAAATGATGACTAAACATTGTGGACATGAAACATGCTCAAAAATATGTCAGATTTCGGTTCGTTTGGTCGTACGATCGCGATGTTCGCTTAATTACGACGGAATGCGCATAAGCGCGAAAAACGATCCAAATGACGTGACGAATGGATTTTTCTTATGCCAAACACTAAAATAAAATATTATAGTGCTTACATAAATTTTTGGATGTCCGGATGTATTCAGAACGTAAGTTATGCGCGAAAGTGCAAACTTGTGCACTTTTTGACGCTTTTAGTCCCTGAATGACCCAAAAGTTTATTTTAGCACACCGAACCCCTAAAAGCCTATTTCTAAGCTATGTAAAGGATATTTATGGTATGTTTAACTTATGGTCATGTTCTGGAATGTCTGTTACAGTTCAAATTGGTATACTTTCGCAGTTTGTCAAGTTTAGTCCCTGTAAGCGAATAAATTAGATTTTGACATACCAAAGCCTTCAAAACTTATTTATAAGTTATGTAAAGGTTACTCAAGGTATGTTAAGCCTATTTCACTTTTCCGGAGTGTTCGTTGCATTAAACTGGTTATATTTACGCAACAGTGCGCGTATAACCCTCCAGAAAGCGATTTAGAGCTTGAAATTGAATAAGAGTTGATATGTATAAACGATACACATATTTTTACAAATCCCAAGTATGAAATACAGTATTTCATTGGTTTGGCATTTGTTTGATGGTTGAAGTGACACAGGTGTCACATGAACCAACCGTAACACCTGCTCCGACTCTGACTGAACCAACACCACCAAAACACCCATCTTCAAAACACCCATCTGCTCCACTCCGACTGAACCAACACCACCACCGTAACACCTGCAACCTCAACCAACTCGCCGGAGAAACAACGATCTACAAGGATCTAAAAGAATCTGAGAAGGAGAAGGGACCAAGGGCTTACCGGACTTTGTCGGAGGTGAAACACCAAGACATCGGAGAGGTTCGCGGTGGCCGGACGTCACCGCCGCTGCTGTTATGCCACCGCCGTAGATGAAGGGAGGTGGTCGGCAGTTCCTTCTCTCCACCGCTCTCTCTCTCATCGCACTCTCTCTCTCTACTGATGTCTCTCTCTCTGTGTCGATCTCCGGCGTCTGCCGGAGGCATGACCGGTGCCGGCCGGAATTTGCTCTGGCGGTGGTGGTAGATTGAGGGAGAGAGAGAGGAGTTGTCTGTGTGTTTTTGTGATAAATGAGAAAGAAGAGGTTACAAACACTCTTCTCCTTGCAGACTGCAGACCTTTGGTCCACCTCTTCTCCTGCAGATGCCTGCAGATGTGGTCCGCAGACTGCAGACCTTTTACCTCTTCAAAAACAAACACCACCTTAATGGTTCAGACTGTTTGTTTCATGAGGCGATGTCTGAATGGTTCAGACATTTGCCTCTGAATGGTTAAGCATTATATAGAGTCTGAATGGTTAAGACCTCTAATCTGAATTGGTCAGACATTTATCTCTGAACGGTTAAACATTATACATGCTCTTAATGGTTCATACCTCTTACTAGTTCAACACTTAACAATTCAGACATCTTACTGGTTCAGCACTTAACCATTCAGATGTTGCCAAACAGCCCCTAAAAAAAGACTACGAGTGACTAATGTCACGGCCCCCGGCCCAGTTTTACCCGTTTCAGGAGCCGCGGGACAGAAACTCGTGCTATTTATTATTTGGGTTGACAGCGGAAGTTTAACAGGATCTTTTAAAACTTGAAAATACCCAATTTATTTTATTTCACAAATTGGGGATAACACCCATAATTTACAATAAAGGTGATTTCACTGGGAAATCCCTGTTTTTACAAAAACATGTTTCTTTATTTTATTGAGCCACCTCTTCAAGCTTGTAGTGCTATACGGCACTTTTTCCTGGATCACAGCAGATCACCTGAAACAGGTTTTAAAAAGGTTTTATCAGCAGAGAAATACTGGCGAGTCAGTCAAGTTGCACAAAACGACACATTGTTATAATATACAGTATTAAGGGTGATTACAATGTTTTTATCAACCAATTACCCCAAATCGGTATTTGTCACTTGACAATATATGTGACTATGGTCAGATCACCCATTGGCTAACCCGTTGTCCAATGGTGACGGGTATCAAGTAATGTATACAAAACCCCACATACCGGCAGTAATTGAAGATTACAAAGACTTAACCCCTGTAATTATAACTTTTGAAAGTAAATAGGATTTTGAAAATAATTTGATAAAAAGAGAATGACTCACATTGCAGGTGTAGACGGGCAGAGTTTAGCCTACTGATTTAGCCTCGTAACCTAATTTAAATAACAATGCATACGAAACTAGGCCAGTAACTTAATACAACATTTACGATAAGCTCACGAAATCAAAACCCTCATGACGAATGACAAAGTATAGCCCGGATTCGGGCAGCACTTAAACATCCATCGGATCGGTTTCAATCAATCGGACATTGTATCGTAGAAGTGATCGAGTTATTACCCTGTTGTCGCAGCAGAGATTCATGTTTAGGTGTGTTTTTGAACGAAATAGAGTATAACTCAGTGTAGGAAACGAATTTGATCGTCGTAATAACAGCGCCATGCAAGTGCCAACCTCTGGAATATATACTGAAAAACCGGCCCTGTCGCGTGGCGCGACGGCGCCCTTTTTAGGGTAGGGTAGCCATGTTTCTACCTAGCTTGTGTGAGTCGACAGATCGATTAAATTCGATTTTTACAATGAGTTATGATGATAATTATCCACTAGGGGATACCCCCCTTTAGTTTTAGGGGGCCCTGATCCTGATTCCAACTGAAAATTTTAGGGGCCATGCAATATTACTTGGGGGTCTCAATTAGGGTTTCCTATTGGACATAATAAAATAAGAAATAATAATTTTGATGAGAGTTGTTACATCCTCCCCACCTTATTAAAATCTCGTCCTCGAGATTTGCTGGAACAAGTAGGGATACTTTCGTTTCATCTCTGATTCCAGTTCCCAAGTGTACTCCGGTCCTCTCTTTGAATCCCACTTAACTTTGACCAGCACTAGTCGTTTGTGTTTGAGAAACTTGACCTTTCTGTCTTCTATCTGCAGTGGTTTCTCCACAAAAATCTTAACTTCTCATTTACCTCTATATCTTGAAGAGGTACTACCAGGGATTCGTCAGATAGACATTTCTTGAGGTTAGATACATGAAACACATCATGTACCTCAGCTAATTCTTCTGGTAGTTCTAAGCGATAGGCAACTGGTCCTATTCGCTGGATTACTGGGAATGGTCCTACGTATCTTGGACTTAACTTTCCCTTTTTACCGAACCGAACTACTCCTTTCCAAGGAGAAACTTTTAAGAGTACCTTGTCTCCAACTTGAAATTCTAGCGGCTTGCGTCTATTGTCTGCATAACTTTTCTGGCGATCTCGAGCCGTCTTTAGTCTTTCCTTGATTTGAGTGATCTTGTCGGTGGTTTCTTGCACGATTTCAGGACCTGATAATTGACTTTCTCCTATTTATGCCCAACACACTGGAGTTCTACACTTTCGTCCATACAGTGCTTCGAACGGGGCAGCTTCGATACTTGAATGGTAACTATTATTATAGGAGAATTCAATTAAAGGTAAATGGTTATCCCAGTTTCCTCCAAAATCTATTACGCATGCCCTGAGCATGTCTTCCAGGGTTTGGATTGTCCTTTCACTTTGTCCGTCTGTTTGGGGATGGTATGCAGTACTTAAATTCAATCGTGTCCCCATTGCTTCTTGGAAACTTGTCCAAAAATGTGAAGTGAAACGACTATCTCTATCCGATATAATAGAGAGTGGGACTCCATGTAAGGATACTACTTCGTCTACGTATAACTTGGCTAATCTTTCCATACTAAAAGTTTCCTTCATGGGTAAAAAATGAGCTGATTTGGTTAATCGATCCACAATTACCCAAATTGCGTCGTTACCTTTTCTGGTTTTGGGTAACTTAGTAACAAAATCCATGGTTATTAGTTCCCATTTCCAAACAGGCATTTCTAATTATTGGAGTAACCCTGAAGGTTTCCGGTGTTCTGCCTTAACTTGTGAACAAGTTAGACACTTAGAAACAAAACTAGCTATGTCCTTTTTCATTCCTATCCACCAGAAGTTATTCCTTAAATCTTGGTACATCTTATTATTACCAGGATGCATGGTATACCTAGATTTATGGGCTTCCTCTAAAATTTTATTTCTTAAGTCTCCTTGTTTAGGTACCCAAATCATTTTCTTGTGGAATCTCCAAATTCTATCAACCCCTTGCTCTAAGTCTTTTATTCTTCCTTTCATTCCTTCAGCATCATCCTTGATTGCTGTTTCTTGAATGTTTTTTTCAGTTGTTTCATTAAATCTAACTGTAGATTTAATCTAAGAGCACGAACTCGCTTTTGCTTTTCATGATACTTACGACTTAGGGCATCTGCGACTACATTTGCTTTTTCTTCGTGATATTGAATATCACAGTCGTAGTCACTTAGAATTTCCATCCATCTTCTTTGCCTCATGTTTAACTCCTTTTGCCCAAATATATATCTTAAACTCTTATGATCTGTATAGACTGTAAACTTACTTCCATACAAATAGTGTCTCCAAATTTTAAGGGAAAAAATTATGGCTCCTAATTCTAAGTCATGAGTCGTATAATTTTCCTTGTGCTTTTTCATTTGCCTTGAGGCATACGCAATTACCTTTTTGCGTTGCATTAGCACACATCCTAATCCTAGCTTAGAAGCATCACAATAAACTTCAAAATCTTGTGTCCCTTCTGGTAAGGCAAGGATTGGGGTATTTGTTAACCTTTGCTTTAAAATCCTAAAAGCCTCTTCCTGCCTAGGTCCCCATTAAAACTTAACTGATTTACAGGTTAGCTTAGTTAATGGTACTGCTATCTTGGAAAAATCCTTAATGAATCGTCTATAGTATCCAGCTAACCCTAGAAAACTTCTAACTTCCATAGCTGATTGCGGGACTTTCTGTCACACCCCCAAAATCCACCATGCGGAGTACCACCGCTTGGAGGCGTGACATGACCAGGATCGAGCCACCAATCATATTAAACAACTCAATTAAGTAAATAAAACCAAACATAATACGATTGGTGATCATAGCCAGTTAACCTTGTTTGGTTTAAACAGCGGAAGCATAAACGTGAGTTCAAAAGTATAAGTTCGCAGTTCATAAGTTTAAAGTCCAACACTTAGGTTTAATAAGTTCATAATGTTTTAAATATTAAACACTGGACATAACCGTCCGTACACCACAACGACTCCTTCCTCGTGCAAGCTCCAAACATTTAGCGACCTGTAAGGCATGTAACAACTAGTCAACAACAAAGTTGAGTGAGTTCACGTTTGGTTGTTTAGTTTTAAGTTGTTTCTGAAAACGTGGTTTGACTTTCGTTGGTGTAATTGCCATGGGGGTTACCCCGTAGTTGAAAGTATGTTTAACCATTTCCTTTTTCTTTACCCAATCCATAACCATGATCAGTGGGGGTTTTCCCCGTTTGAACTACTAGACGGTATGATATCGACTGCTACGCAAATAAGTTGTGCCCTATATCAGTGTCTATCATCACTGACAATCTGCCATAGTCCATTAGTACACGCCCGTCCGACTGGCACGGTGTGAGGTTTGTTAAACCTAATAGCGCTATTAACTAATGACCCGCTCGCCATCGGCCTCGGCGATTAAGTCGATATAAATTGAGGGACTTCATGATAGAGTTTTGTCTAGCTAGTTTTAAGGTTGTTGTCCTACCCAAGGAGGACGAACGTACGTATTCTGCACCAGGAGAATTCGTAGGTTTAATAATGGCATCCAATCTATGGAGGATGGCCGTACATATCCTACCCAAGGAGAATATGTAGATCCCGTTTTAATTTCTTTAACCCATTCCCAACCACCGGGAATCCCATGCCTTAGAAAGTGTGAACTCACCTCGGTTTGCTCGGTTAGATTCTCAATATAGTTAACAGTCAAGGTCGGTCAATCGCGTCCTAATAAGGTACGGATAACAATCAGTTTCTCATGCATAACACGTATCCTACGTACGGTTTATTTGCACATTACTTCTACCACATAACAGGCACACACTTTAACGATTTACGCCCATATATACTTCCCATCCATTCCCCACTCATAAGCAAACATACAATAATGCATATAACACATATAACATGTCAAATCATTCACAGATAGCATACTCGACATTTAGACACGCAAATCACAACTTATGTTATTTCAGCATTAATATTCAAAACCGGCTGTTTTCGGGGATTTTAATAAAATAGTTAGATTATTCCAAAAATTCCCAAATTTTTATAGAACGTCATAAACATTCCATATTTTATTGTGTAAAAATATCGGGGTCCGGTTCATTACCCATATTTTATAAAAATTCATATTCGGGACTGAACTCAGATTTATGTATTTCTGACCATAGTCCACGAAACAATTTATTAAAAATTCATCGAGTGTCCGATTTACGAAATTCCAGTGGGGTAATTACAAATACATCGGTTATCATCTACCGTACAAATTTCATGGTCCGATTCATCATAAAACTCAGGTTATGACTGAAAGTACGACACCCATTTGTTGCTGTAAAAATTCAGCTTAAGTAGCTGTTACAAATTAACACTTTAAAAATAGTAAACGGAGTCCAAAAATTACGATTCCGGTGCCATTAGAATCGTATTTCATAATAACATATTTTAGATTCAAAATATCGATTTTTCGTTGAGGTTAAGACCTGTTTACAGCCAACAGAAGTGGGCTGTAAAAGTTAGACAGATTCTGATTTCAAGTGTTTAACCTTCTAAATCATGTTCGATCGATTCCGTTAACGAGTTTAGTGACCACAACAACATCATATACTAATATTATTCAGTAAAGCATCATATAATCACCCAATCATCATAATCACACAAGATCTACATGATTTACACACCTATCTTCTCTTTATTCATCTTTTATCCAAGACTATTGCAAGTTCTTTTAGAGTTTCATAAGTTTTTAACCATTAATCATCTATTAACCATAAAATACATGAACAATATGAAGATTTAAGAAACTTACTACTAGCACAAGGCTAGGGAAGTTCAAGTGTGGAAAAGTGGTGGTTAAAAGAAAACGAGAGCGGTCCTTCAACTTCCGAACGCACGGAGCTTCGTTGTTCACCTTCTTGCACCTTTGTATGGATGGAAAATGGCTAGAAAGTGACTTGATGGTGGGTGTATGGTGGTGGTATGATGGCAGCCGAAAGTGAGGGAGAGAAAAAGGGTTGAGTGAAGTGATGAGTGGTAGATTATATAAGGTCTTCCATAAGGCATATTCCTAGCATATTCCTGGCATATTCCTAGCATATTCCTGGCATATTCCTAGCATATTCCTGGCATATTCCTGGCATATTCCTGGCATATTCCAAGCATATTCCTGGCATATTCCAAGCATATTCCAAGCATATTCCTGGCATATTCCAAGCATATTCCAAGCATATTCCTGGCATATTCCAAGCATATTCCTGGCATATTCCTAGATTTACTGCGTTGTCTGCGTTTTGCTGTAGAAGCACTGTGTCGCGCAGAAACACACGGTACGCGCTTAAACTTGAAAAATAACGTTTTTTTAATTTTCAACACTCAGGAAAATATAACGGACTATTTAGTGACCTTTCCGTACACTATTAGTATATTAACAAGTACATGTAAGTATAACACAGATATCAGAAAGCAGTTAAGTGATTTCGCACAGTCGTCAAGCACATTAATTATTATTAATAAATTGTACGGTTACATGTAAATTCGAGGGTTGTCACACTTTCCATTTGGTAATTGCTTCTATTTTAGCAGGATCTACGTGAATACCTTCGTGATTCACCATGTGACCCAAAAATTGCACCTCCTGTAGCCAACATTCACACTTCGAGAATTTGGCGTAAAGCTTTTCCTTTCTTAACAAAGTTAAGAGTGCATGCAGGTGCTCACAATGCTCTTCCTGGCTTTTGGAATAAATAAGTATATCATCGATGAAGACAATTACAAATTTATCCAAGTACGGTTTACAGATCCTATTCATCATGTCCATAAATGCTGCTGGAGCATTTGTTAGTCCAAAAGGCATAACTGTAAACTCGTAGTGACCATACCTAGTTTTGAAAGCGGTTTTAGGTATGTCTTCTTCTTGTACCTTCAATTGATGATATCCGGAGCGTAAATCTATCTTAGAAAAATATCTAGCCCCCTGAAGTTGATCAAAAAGATCATCAATCCTAGGCAATGGATATCGATTCTTAATTGTAACCTTATTCAATTCCCTATAATCGATACACATTCGCATAGAACCATCTTTCTTCTTTACGAACAACACTGGTGCTCCCCAAGGGGATGAACTAGGTTGTATAAATCCTTTACTGAGCAATTCATCTAATTGCTTTTTCAGTTCCAACATTTCAGTGGGTGCTAACCGGTAGGGTGCTTTAGCTACGGGTGTAGTACCAGGAATCAAATGAATTCTAAATTTTACCTCCCTATCTGGTGGTAATCCTGGTAGTTCTTCTGGAAATACATCCGGGTATTCTGATACTACAGGAATTTCCTTAAGTTCTTTACCCATAGTGCTAATGAATACCGAAATCATATACACTATTCCTTGCTTTCGTTCATAACTAGCAACTTTCATTACCGAAATGAACTTCATTGGTTTATGCGGCTTAACCCCAGTAATCATAATTACTTCTCCTGTGGGTGCACGGATTTCTATGGAATTCTTATCACAGAGGATTTGAGCATGGTTGGCTACTAACCAATCCATTCCTAATACGACATCGAATCCCGCTAAATTCATAGGTAATAGATTTGTAGAAAATTTATGACCTGAAAGTTCTATATTTTCTTTTTGCAAAACCGTATCTATGTTAACAGAGTTTCCGTCTGCCGTTTCTACTGTATAAATCTGCCTAAGTTTGGTTAAAGGTTGGTTAAGAGCTTGGCATAATGAAGTATTGATAAAACTTTGGTTTGCACCAGAGTCGAACAATACTTTTGCATAAACGTTGTGTACCAGAAACGTACCAGCTAATACGTCGGGAATCAGTTCGGCTTCCTGTGTGGTCAATTGGAAGGCTCTTGCGTTTTTCTTCGTAGTCCCTTCGGCATGTTTGGCCTTGTTGTCCGCTGGTTTAACCAGTTTAGGGCAGTCTGGTCTAAAATGTCCAGCTTCTCCACAGTTGAAGCAGATCCTTGTTTTCTTTCTGCACTCTACTTCACGATGTCCTAGAGCTTTGCAGAAGTTGCAGGTTTCATTACATTTTCCAAAATGTTTCTTTTTACAGTTCCTGCAGAACGGCGGGGTGGAAGATTGCCCAGTTCCTCTTTTCTTGAAATTGCTACTAGTATTACCTCCATGGAATCCTTGGGAAATTTTCTGAGCCAATTCCTTCTTCTTGTTTTCTTCTCGCGTACGCACCAGTCCGTCTGTCAAAGTGTTAGCTAATTCCACCGCATCATCGATTGTGCGGGGTCTCGCAGCTTTGACAATATCATGGATCTCGCTAATTAAACCCCAAATATAGCGAGAGATAAGTACCAGTTCTGGCGAGGCCAGAGTTGGCACAATTCTGGCATATTCAAAGAATTTCAAAGTAAACCCTTGACAATCAACATCCACCATTCGGTGGCTTAGGAACTTATTTGCCATTTGCTCTTTTTCATATTCAGGGCAGAATTTTCTTTCCACCAAACTTTTAAATTCTTCCCAATTCATGGCGTAAGCCACATCGCTTCCCTTGGCTTGTAGTACCGTATTCCACCATTCTAGCGCCCCTTCTTTAAAAAGATGCGACGCGTACATGACCTTGTCTTCCTCGGCACATTTACTTATTTTAATTACTGCTTCGGTTTTCTCTAACCAACGCAGTGCAGCAGTCGCCCCTTCGTTGCCTGCAAATTCAACCGGTTTACAGGCAAGAAATTCCTTGTAAGTGCAACCAGGCGTTGCAGCTTTCATTTTCTTAAGGAATGGGGCTTGCATCCCATCATTATCGTTATTATTATTGTTGCCGCCTCCATTTACACTATTACTGAAATTGTCGCCGTGAGTACGTTTGCTGGGAATAATTGGTTGAGGTTCGACTGGATTTCGGGCAGTAGCAAGGATTGCTGGAATAGCATTAGCTATTCCTTGAGCAACAATATTTTCTATATCTTGTCTGTTAAGAAAGTGATCTTCATTGTTTTGCTCGGATTGGTTAACCTCGTTAACTGGTTCATTACCAGCGTGTTCCATCTGATAATTAATAATATATATAAATTATTGGCACAAAATAAATAACAATCAAGCACAATAAAATAATTCCACATAATCATGTCAACACGTATAGCCAAAATTGTCGACTTTGCGACTTTCATATTTTATATATTTTAATATGCATCCGTACATTACCAGATATGTTACAAAAGTTTTATTTTTGGTTATTTTACATAATTATATTTTTATTATTATATTATTATTAAACACACATTCTCACAACCACATATGATCCTCATCAGCTGGCACTTCAGAAACGACGTTCCCTCTCGTCGTATTTCCATGATATCCTCTCCCCCATATCTCGGATTCTATTTCCTGCGTCCACCAGCTCCTCGCCATAGTAGCGAAGTTCAGCCAAGTTCTCGGTGCTCATTGGTGGGTTTAGTGGAAGCTCAGGGTCAAATTGGGGGAAAAAGGTATTAGGGTTATTCAAAAGATTCTGAAATTGCCAGTCAGTGGTCCATCATTCTTCCAGCTCTCCTGGTAGAGGTCGGGGATGGATAATAGGGTCTGGGATAGCAGGTTCCAGATTGACTGGAAGTTGTGCTTCCGCTGGGTAATTGAAGAGGTTTTCATCGGCATGTCCGATGAGGTCGCTATTTGCTAGTTGGCGGTCCAGCTCCTCCCATGGTGGCATTTCCTGGGTTTGCCTGGAACTTTCCCCGATTTCTTTTCCTTTTCCTTTGTCCTTCGGATCCTCAGTCTTTATAACTTTTTGTACCGCTGGTTTCTTCCTACGCATACGCCTCCAGCCTACGAGTCTTCTTCTCTTTTTCGGCTTTGGTTTCTCCTGAGGTTGGGCTTGGAATACCATTGGCTCTTCAGTATCAGCCTCGTAGCCAGTGAAGATATCGGTGGTATCCATATCTGTGGTATGGATAGTAAAGTTTTGAAGTGCTTCTGATAGTTCATTCATGCTGTTAGCATCCATGAAGAAACATACAAAATTTTAAGTTAAACTTTTGTAAATGAAATTTTCACAGAATCACAGAATAGTAATCAGAAAAATTAAGTATTTCTAAATACTTAATTAGCTTAAATCAGTGGCTCTGATACTATCTTTTTCTGTCACGGCCCCCGGCCCAGTTTTACCCGTTTCAGGAGCCGCGGGACAGAAACTCGTGCTATTTATTATTTGGGTTGACAGCGGAAGTTTAACAGGATCTTTTAAAACTTGAAAATACCCAATTTATTTTATTTCACAAATTGGGGATAACACCCATAATTTACAATAAAGGTGATTTCACTGGGAAATCCCTGTTTTTACAAAAACATGTTTCTTTATTTTATTGAGCCACCTCTTCAAGCTTGTAGTGCTATATGACACTTTTTCCTGGATCACAGCAGATCACGTGAAACAGTTTTTAAAAAGGTTTTATCAGCAGAGAAATACTGGCGAGTCAGTCAAGTTGCACAAAACGACACATTGTTATAATATACAGTATTAAGGGTGATTACAATGTTTTTATCAACCAATTACCCCAAATCGGTATTTGTCACTTGATAATATCTGTGACTATGGTCAGATTACCCATTGGCTAACCCGTTGTCCAATGGTGACGGGTATCAAGTAATGTATACAAAACCCCACATACCGGCAGTAATTGAAGATTACAAAGACTTAATCCCTGTAATTATAACTTTTGAAAGTAAATAGGATTTTGAAAATAATTTAATAAAAAGAGAATGACTCACATTGCAGGTTTAGACGGGCAGAGTTTAGCCTACTGATTTAGCCTCGTAACCTAATTTAAATAACAATGCATACGAAACTAGGCCAGTAACTTAATACAACATTTACGATAAGCTCACGAAATCAAAACCCTCACGACGAATGACAAAGTATAGCCCGGATTCGGGCAGCACTTAAACATCCATCGGATTGGTTTCAATCAATCGGACATTGTATCGTAGCAATGATCGAGTTATTACCCTGTTGTCGCAGCAGAGATTCGTGTTTAGGTGTGTTTTTGAACGAAATAGAGTATAACTCAGTGTAGGAAACGAATTTGATTGTCGTAATAACAGCGCCATGCAAGTGCCAACCTCTGGAATATATACTGAAAAACCGGCCCTGTCGCGTGGCGCGACAGGCTGTCGCATGGCGCGACGGCGCCCTTTTTAGGGTAGGGTAGCCACGTTTCTGCCTAGCTTGTGTGAGTCGACAGATCGATTAAATTCGATTTTTACAGCGAGTTATGATGATAATTATCCACTAGGGGATACCCCCTTGAGTTTTAGGGGGCCCTGATCCTGATTCCAACTGTTCTGAAAATTTTAGGGGCCATGCAATATTACTTAGGGGTCTCAATTAGGGTTTCCTATTGGACATAATAAAATAAGAAATAATAATTTTGATGAGAGTTGTTACAACTAATCACTAAACCAAATATTCTATGTTGGTTGTGTTAAATTATTATAATCAACTTTTTTTTGTGTTATCGTAATAGGATTTATACTGTGTTACTCGGTCATTGAATACAAATCTAACACAATATTTTTTCCGTATGTGGCACTAGGGTTCGGTATGTGGCACTAGATACCTGCCCGCAATCTTTCAAAGACATCACTTAGGGGTTAAGGATGCCCACGAACACCCAATCCATTGTTGGACATTGACGAGAATCTTTGGGTTTGTTCTTTTTTACTTTCTTTTTTTAACGACGAACACACTAGAGGTGTCTAACGAGTCGAATAACAAATTTCTGAATTAATCGAATCGAATTTTAATGTCTTTTGCCTGAATTCGTATTCAAATTTTATGCCCAATTCGGAATTTAATTCAATTCATATTTGAAACTCGAATTCGAATGAATTCGATTTAATTCAAATTCACCATTTAAATCCGAATCGAATACTGAACGCCCTTTGAACACACATCCCCTCTAAATCTATCTAATGTCCACTTTATAGGAGTCGAACCCACACCATTTTAATAGAGATAAACACCTAGTGTTACTAGTCCAAGAAACCATCACATAAGGCATATATAACCAGAATAGAGAAGTGGATCCATTTATGAAATATGATGTAGAAAGCAAGACCCAACTAAAATTAATAAATTATATCAACAAATAAATTACATGACATGAGTTAGCTTATGGGTATTAAAAAAACTCATGCGACAGTTGTCCCATTACAAATGCTATATTGTCTATTTTAGTAATTAAATTATGGCATCATATAAGCTATACCGTATTTGTTTTGCCCATTTGAATATCATTTATCATTAACGTTATCACAAAACATTTTTTAAACCTACTTTTGCCACTTCTATGCCAATTATTGTTTTAGGTTAACGCAGCCTAACCCAAACCGAAAAGTACCCACTTTGACCCAATATCTTTACCAATGGAGGCATGCATGCTCTAAAAGCTATCATATGCAAGAATTACATGATATCTAAACTTTAAAGTTTAAACCATCACAAACAAAGGTTTTTCAAGTCAAATTAATAATAGCCGCAAGCGTAAGCGATCAAGCCAATAATAACCTGTCAGATATACCACCAAATTCACATTAAAAACCCTAATCATCATCGTCAAGCACACTTCGACGCCTCTGGATCCGAGGAAGAACAGTAAATAACAAACAGTCAAATTCATTTTCAGTTAATCAGTCATATTTAGAAGACGTTTGATTTGTTTGGTTGTAGCACAGCAAGTTAAGGAATGAAACTTACAGTAACTTTGGTTTGTTTGGTTGTTTGCGTGTTGATTTGTTCCAACAATGATATGAGCTTCTCTTCAGAAACCTGTATTTAGTTGCAAAGAATTAATACACGAAAATGATGCTTTCAGTAGGTAAGGTAGCTAACTCGACTCCAAGAATTTAAGAAACATAGTTTTAAAAAGCACTGGTCGATCAGAAAACCGCCTTAGGGCAGGGCCGTTCCAACCTTTCTGGAGGCCCAAACCGAAATGAAAATTTGGTGCCCTTTTTCCTTCTTTGATTATTATAAACGATACTCCTTTATCCGTGTTTGGAATAAAGCAAAAATCTAACACAACTATAATAGAGAGTGGTTTGCTTGTATAAGGAATCAAACAAATCTAAAACAACAATCTACACTAATATTAATAGTTAGCGTATTAAATATTTTTAAGTGGAGGCACTATTTTCTGGAGGCCCTAGGCCCAAGCCTAGGTTACTTATACTATAGGTCCGGCCCTGCCTTAGGGAGATGAGGCTGATATGCAAAACCAATAAAATGATGAAGAGATTACGAATGGTTTGCTTGATGAAGACGGATGATATGAAAAAGAATGCGAGAGATGCAGCTTTTGGTTGTACATATGCGCTTCGGCTTTCAGGACTTAAAACGCCTCGGACGATGTGGCGCTTTCTAAAACCAATCGAATGAACATTTCATGATGAAATTGAAATGAATTTATACAAAAAATAGCTACCTTTTCTACATTCTAACCCATTTGGGCATCCCTTAGAATAACATCTTCAACGCCTCGGGCCTTCTCAGGTTTCACTAATGCTATGCGAGCAACTGCATAAAGTCAAAGATACTTCAAGTTGAATGGTGTTATAAAAAGATAACTTTGCAAGAAGAATTTAAAAGGCAAAACTACTCACGTCTTTCACGTGCTTGAGATGACAATATCTGACTAAGCATCATTTGCCTTCGTTCATCTGCCTCGCTGGATGGGTTTTAAGAAGTCAAATCAGCAAAAGAGAATAACAACAATAACTCCCCTTTGTAACAAATCATATGACCACTAATCCCTTTTGATTAAAACCAAGATTTCCTTACTCTACTAACAACCTCAAAAGTAGACACTTACTTTGAGACTACTTGAATTATAAAGATATGAAGCAATTAATAAGAAGAAACAAACCTTTTTGCTTCTTCTTGGGCTTTCTGCTGCTCAGGTGTTTGCTGACTTCCCTGTTTATACGCAACTTCCATAGTTAATACCAGTATACAAAATGAATCCAAATCAACCAGTTAACAAAAAAAATCACTTACACCACCACGTTGAGCCATAAGCTCTTGCATTCTTCTTTGCCTGATAGCTTCAAGTTCTGGATCAGCCTGCATGTACAACCAAGATAATCGCCTTAAGTAACCAAGCCAGTAGCAGCAAAGCATATCTTGCTAATATCAGTTCATACTAATTCTTATTATGGATAATGTTGGATTTAAATAATAACCTAATTGATTAATATATCCAAACTTAATTTTGATTTGCAGCAAACGAACAATAACCAATTAAGAATACTGTTTGATTAAGAGTAATAAGAAGTTAAAAACTCAAGATTCAAGAACACAAATCTCGGAATCGCCCAATTCATTTGATATCCGAACAAATGTCACAGTTAGCGTGTAGATACTATTGCTTCAAGAAGACAACTTAAAATTTGATCTACAAATGACAAAACTTTCAGTAAATAGCTATCAATCAATGAGCTCACACACAACCAAAGATCACAATCGTCATCCTCCTAATTGGTTCAAGTTATTCACCTCATAGTTTAATATCACTACTATCTTTACCTCAAGATAGACAAAATTATAAAACAGGTAGAAATCTTCTATAAACAATTTGAGAAACCGAAAAGAGAATCAAGCATTAAACACAACAACTTTATAAGTATCCATTTCAATCTTCTTCTCCAATTTTAGAATCTGATTATGTTCCTGCACAACGAAAAAAAAGCCTCCCCTAACGATGAACAAATGAGATTAGATCAGATCAAACCAAAGCACAAATTCAGAATCCATTTTCTCTATAGAATTCATATCAACAAGTGGATATGCAAATTCAAAGAAATATGAGTAGATGGATCATAAATCCATCAAATTCGCCCTCTAAAATTGATCACTAAGCGTAAACTACATAGCTTGTTCTTCAATTATACATAAACATAAACACATATGATTAGAGAAAGTACCATTGGTTTCAGTGGAATCGAATTCCGAGACAGAGTTTTATGGTCAGGGAATTGCAACAATAGCGATGAAGGTGGAATGCATTTGGTTGTGGATGCAAAAGGCTTAAAGCCTCAAACTAGCTTTTCTGGGTGCTATGTTCTGACAGAACATAACACAACAGGGTTAGACATTTGTTTGATATCGTCATACTAGACTGTAGTAGTATATATATACACAGGCATATACCACATAAGTGACATCAAACAATTATTACTCTAGCAGAGTATTTAATAGGCCAGTTCTCACATTTGACCCTTTCTTGCAATTGAGGGAATCTATACGTGACAAGACTTGCTGTGATTTCTGTGCACTGAATTTCATAATTATGTATGCATCCATAATTACGTAATTCCTTGCATAGTCCGCACAGTTCGTTTCATCCTCGTATCTCTTCCTTCAGATATGCCATTGTTTTCAGGTAAAGTCACGTATACTAGTGGTATTCTACTTCTAGTATATGTATTTGCTAATTATCACACATAATTGCAAGTAATTTCTCAGTTAAAGCCAAGTGCTACTTCTGTGCACTCTAAGCCTCGTAGTGTCTTTTCTTGACTCATGTAAACAGTTTCAAGTAGTGGATGTCGCGGGAAGTTTTATGCAATGAAAACTCTTTGAAAAATTGTTTTCGTGAAAGGATCCTAGAGATTGTAGTCTAGACTCGAGAAGGAATCCTGGTTCACTACAATCGCAGCTCTGATACCAATCTGTCACACCCCTTTCTGCGGCAGAAGCACAAGGTGTGATCATGAAAAGTTTTCATTGCATACGATTGGTAAACATACTACATGCTCATAAAATAACTTCAAATGCCATACATTACATAACCGAAATCGTAGTTTTAGTGTTTACATCACAAGACAGCATTTTGTCTGATAAGTTTACAACTTTTATTCAAAGATAACATAAACGACATCCAAGAGCATGAGTAAGACCGCGCGCACATCCATCCTAGTTACCTGAAATACATGTGAGTTTTTGGAAAAACGTCAACATAATGTTGGTGTGAATTCATGCAATTTTTGTATTTCACGTTTGTATTCTTTGTATGAAAACATGGTATGTATCTTGTATAAATCACGTATTCTTGTATAAATCATGTATTCTTGTATAAATCATGTATTTCTGTATGTATCAAGTGTTAATGGGTCCATTAACATGTGACACGACATAGGAAGTCACCAAACCATAGGCATTTTTCTAGTAGTCGATTCACGACTGAGACACAAAAACACTACTCGGTACTAGTTGTCACCAAGAGTGGGGCTGCCCTGAAACCCATTAGATCTAACCTTTTGTTCTGCGGTCTAAGTATGTACACGATTAATGGTGCTTATGGTACCCTATTCGTGACACGACTTCTCGTATCATTTCTCAAAACGCATCATACTTGGTACTAGTTATCACCAAGCGTGCCTCTTGTTTTTGTATCATACCATTTATAAATATTGTCGTATTTGTAACATGTATTTCACCCCCGAAGTTATAAAACTGAAAACAGTTAAGAGAAAAGGGGGAGCATGAACTCACAACTTTGCGTTCCTTGCGTCGTAAACTTCACCGGATTTGCTTAATTAACGTCCTGACCTATACGTGTTTTCTTAACGTTAGTCACTAGACTTGTATCGTACAAGTACAAGTCACTATCTTTTGTATATGTATCCTGGTGTTAAAAATAATTTATATTTTTAACTATGTGTCTTACTTATATTATTTTCTCAAAAATAAATATAAGTTTCTTGTATTTTGCACCCGAATTATGTATCTTGTATGTTGTATGTGTATTTTTGTTACAAAAATCATGGCGAGATTTATATTTGAAAAGCATATTTTAGAACACACTAGCAAACATTTGTCTTAGAAAATATTTACTAAGTGTTAGGATTTTCAGAAAATTTCACCATAGTCTCCTTTGTAAGTGGAGGTGTCCATGCTAAGTAGCATATCATTTTCTTTAACATGTAACACGTTAGATCATTCTCAAGTAATCAACCCGACATTCTGACATGCAAGATACTACTTTTGTCGTTTCAGTTTTAATATACATAAAACTAGACTGTTTTCGGATATTTTAATAAAATGGTTATCTTATTCCAAAAATTCCCAAATTTTTACAGAATGTCTTATACAATCCAAATATTATTGTGTAAAAATTTCGGGGTCCAGTTCATTACCAATATTTTATAAAAAAATATTTCCCGGACTGAAATCAGATTTGTCGCTTTCTGATTGCAGTTTACGAATTAATTCATCTAAAATTTATCGTGAGTCTGATTGACGAAATTCTAGTGGAAGAATTACTACGACAACAGTGGTCAACTACAGTACCATTTTCATGAGCTGATTCAACATGGGTTTCAAGTTATGACTAAAAACATATCACCCATTTACTGCAGTAAAAACTCAGCTTTAGCTGCTGTTACAAAACAGGTCTTTAAAAATAGTAAACGACCTCAAAAAAATATGATTCCAGTGCCATTTGCTTCGTTTTTCGAAAATACATAATTTAGACTTCAGAAAATCAGTTTTTCGATTTAATATGGTCTGTTTACAGCCATTTGAAGTTGGCTGAAAATGCAATTCAGCATGTTTCTTTACAGTTTAAACGTTACTAAAGCGTATCAACAAATGTCCGAACAACGGGTTTATCAAGAAACCAATGATCACATATCATGTATGATTTAACTAGCCCTCATCCCACAAGATTTCATCTTCATGTCTCATTCTTATGTAAACATTATGTAAAGGTTTAAGTAAGCTTTATGTTCATGTTTTTAGTGTTCTTGTATTACATAAGATCCCATCATAAATAATTTTTCAACCACTCAAAATAGACATAAACAAGAGTAAACCGAGACTTACTACTAGCACAAGGCTAGGGTAGAATCTAGTGATGCAGATGATGAGAAAAAGATGAAGAACAAGCAAGAAACAAAGCTCCTTTGAAGCTCCACAAGATGCAAGCTCCTATAACCCTTCTTCTACACTTGAATGAGACTTGAAAATGGTAGTTTGTGGTGGTGGAATGGTGGTGATGGTGGCGGTTTGGGGTGAGCCGAATGAGAGGGAGAGAGAGTGAATCTTGTAAGGTATGGTATGTGATCTAAAGACTTTACTTATAATGATCCTTCATCATAATTTGTTTAGATATGCAAGCAAAGATCCAATATAAAAATGGGATTAAATCTAGGTGAAGATCATGAAGTATGGAAGTGGTGATTTGTGGGTCCATGGGGACCGATTTTATTAAGATGTAGGGAGGGGTCTAAGTGTAACTTTTGGTTATAAAATCATCTTGTAATCCAAATCTAAGATTATGATCTTTAGGAGATCTTGGTATATCATATGGAATACAAGAAGATCATGTAGGAGATTTGGGAAGATTTATAAAAATCTTATGGTGGGGCCATGCTTGGTCCGAAAATCAGCAGGGGGGGGGGGGTAAGTGTAATTTCCAAACTCTAATATATAAACAAGTTAGCTTTCTTGTGAAATTTTTAGGGACTTGATGTGTTATCATGTTATACGGGGTGTTATGGTGTTTGGGGACCATAACTAGTTCAGAAACATTAAAATAATGCTTCTAATAATATTTTGATGTCCCAGGTAATGTCCGGTTGTTCGGTTATATACCGGTTCGTTAAAGTGGCAAATTGCACCGTTTAGTGTCCGTTTGCAACCCTTTTAATTCCCAACACTTAGGGAAATATTCTGGACAATAAGACACGAATTCTGCATAATAATTATATGTTAAAAAGTTGGTTATAGCTGAATTTAATAAAATTCTGCAGTTAAAGTGCGTTTCGGGTGCTTTTTAGTGCGTATTTAGTCTCCGGAAAGTATATATATTAACCCTTGTATGTACTCTCGGGTTTTAATGTATTCTTGTCATTGGACCTACACCTAGGCTCCAATTCTATCGTCTGACTGCTTTCTGCAGAGTCGTTGGCATATTGTGTTTTACCGGTGAGTTTACTAGTATTTTTGACGCAACGCTCTAGTTAATGCGTAAAGCAATATTTTGTAGTAATAAAACGTACATGAATTCACTTGTATAGTATGTAATCAGACAATGTTGACATTTAAGCACAAAATTGCAGTCATTAAATAATAATTAAAGTGTACGGAAATTACCGGTTTGTGCCAGTTGTCACATGATTATTTTGGCAGACTGAATTAGTTTAGCGGTCCCACTCTGTTTTTTGATATTGCACATTGAATTATTTTCAAGATTAATAGGAATCTTGAATCTCGAGCGAGTCGTTCTACCTCCTGGCATATTATTAGCCGCAACACCTGATGAACTATTGCGAGAGCAATAAGACCATGTGACCGAATTTTAGCAAGCAAGGCATTGTACAAAAATGTTTTTCCAGTTCCACCTGGACCATCAGTAAAGAAGACGCGTGGAAGATCATTATCAACATGCATCATAATCTCATCAAACACGCTTTTTTGGTCTGGATTAAGTGAATCTTTGGCACTCAAGTGTTCAGGTTCCAAAACAATCCCATACTCCTCTTGTAACTCACGATAACCTACATCCTGTAAGTTAACATCGTCTGTTATGTTAGGAAGGTCGAAGTCATTGATATTTATACCCATGGATTGTAGAAAGACCCTAATTTCAGTAAGAACCATATTTTGAACTCGTTCGATACTTTGACAGTGTAACCGATGATCTTCAGACAATGAATCAAAGTGGTCATTCCATAATTTTTGAATATCTCCAGGTTGGCAAAAAATCATTATCGTAGCAAATAACCTTCTAAGAGCATTGGGAAACTGAAATAGAGAGGCTTCTTCGAGACATTGTGATAGATTTTCATCGTCTTCTATTAAGCCTAACTCAAAAGCTGCTTTTTGAAATGTCTCACTTGACCATTAACTGTGCAAAGATGTTCAAAAGAAGTAGGCCCTCTGACATTTAACAAAAATAAGCGTAAGTGGTACCTTTCTCCTTCGGTTGGATTAGCGGAAACGATACGACCACTTTGTTTTTTTATTGAAACAACGATTCCAACGGCGTGTGCTTCCATTCCACGTGAAGTGTTTTGGAAAATCTTTATACAAATATACCTTTGTTGTGTCATCGGTTCTATTTTTCTCAAAAAATGTTGTTAGCATGGTTCTCTTATCCCTTTCCATATCAACAATATTAGTCATTATGTCATCATCTCTAAATCTAACCACTTGATTATTTGGGAGATAAAGTTGTTGTATGTTCATTTCCGGATCGATTTCGTAATCCTAATGACTGCGAAAATCACGTATCACGTGTGTAATCCGTGTACGTGAGTGGATTAGGCACAAGAACGTAATTAAACGTTGATTCTATTGATAATCTTGACAATTACAAGCACCTTGAATCAATCTTGCTCTCTAATCTCCAAATGAGCAAAAAGTCCTAAAATATTAATACTAATTCTGCCACAGGAGGGCGTTGACAAGGGCGCGGGGCAAGCCCGTGGCTGGAACTGCGGGCGTGGGACAAGTTTTTTAAACATCGGTGTCTTTGAGAGTTGTGATATTTCCGAATCTATGTCCTTTTTTTCGTCGGAGGTGGTGAGTCATGGGGGATGTGAGCGGTGGATGTTTTAAGGCCACCTGTAGTGGGCCGTTGTATAACGCCAAAATGATATATGGCGCCCCCATAGCGCCGCCAACACCATTACGGCGAGCGCTATGGGGTGGTTTTTTCCAACTCCCGTGATATTAATAGCGGCGTGAGAGTTTTGTGATTTCAAATTTTTGACTGTTGCCCTTTATCCCCCACTCACACACGTATGTATGTATAATTGAAGGGGTTATATAACCCCCTTACCACTACACCCTCTTGTGATATAAAGCCCCATAAAGCCTCCCTCTTACACTTTTCGCCACTTGTCGTATAACGCATCTTAGAGGGCTTTATGACTACACATGGTCTAAGGTCGAGTGTAGTGGGGCGCCATGTGGGGTTTTTTGGGCTATAGCGCCCCATAGCGCCCGCCACACCACGACAGGCGGCGCTATAGGGCCAAATCTTGGATGCAACGTTATCTCCATATCGGCACTTTGGAGTTGCAAACCTTCCCCCCGCTCACACACATATATGTATACATACATACATATGTATGTATAATTGAAGGGGTTATTAATTAATTGAGTAATAGATAGGGGCTTTATGACTACGGGCTCTAGTGATATAACGCCCCATAAAGCCCCTGTGTGACGTGGCACGACATGTGTCGCATAACGCCCACAAATGGGCTTTATGACTACACATGGCCTAGGTGATGGGGGTTTAAATTTGAAGATGAAGACAGAAATAAAAAAATTGTGGGGTTGTGATACATTTAAGGGGGTGGGGGTGGTGATCACTCATCACTCACTCATCATTCACAACATTCAACCAAGTTCCGCCATGTCATCAACCATTATTCCATCACTCACAACCTTTTTTTAGTGGAAATGGTCATCACTTGTGATGGAATTCCATCACTCACAACCTTTTTTATTTTTTTTTAAATTATAAATTAACAATAAAACACTAAAATTATAAATTATAAATTTCATTTAAATTAAAACGTACTAGTTCAATTACACATACTAGAAATAATTTAGACTACAATTAAAAAAACATACATAAAGAAACTTTACTCCTCGTCCGAATCAGGAAATTCCAAACCTAAAGAACCTACTAGTTCAATTAAATCGTATCTCAACCGAAAGTTCATTTCTTCATCACGCAAGTCTTGTTAGATATTTTTGGGAACGTGAACTTGTGTAGGAGGATCCGGCACCCAATCTGGAGATATTGCACGTCCGTCTTCTTTGATTAGCATATTGTGCAATATGATACATGCATATACTATGCTATGTATTGATTTCTTATTCATCGCACGAACCGGTCGGCTTAGTATGCCCCATCTACCCTTTAAAACACCAAAAGCCCTCTCAACATCTTTTCTTGCCGATTCTTGCAACTTTTTAAACGCCTTTTCTTAGCCTCGACAGGAAATGAAGGAGCTTTCACAAAAACAGACCATGATGGGTAGATACCATCCACAAGAAGAAAGCCTCGTCTGTAATATCGTCCGTTAACATAGAATGAACAGAAGGGTGCAGTACCATCCGTTACGATTTGGAACAACGACGACGTGTGCAAAACATTGATGTCGTTGTTTGAACGTGGAGCACCAAAACCATAAATCATTCGACGTCACCGCTTCAAGTATGATGGTTGGTTTTTTGACGTCACCCCTAACATACGCCCCTCGCAACTCTCTTGGACAATTTTTCCACTCGATATGTGTACAATCGATGCTACCGAGCATCCCTGGAAAATGTCATCTAGCCTCATGTGCGGCGTAAA
>JARYGA010036347.1:0-26923 GCA_030545235.1 Helianthus tuberosus
GACTTGAAATTCCAAGGCTTTGCGTTTTGGGTCCGCGTAAATCTTCTGACGGCTTCTAGCTGCCTGAAGGTTATCACGAACTTTCTTGACCTTGTCAGTTGTCTCTAAAATGAGGGCAGGTCCAGTAAGTTGAGCCTCGCCAATCTCATTCCAGCAGACTGGTGAACGACATTTTCGACCATAGAGAGCCTCGAAAGGAGCCATTTTGATGCTAGTGTGATAACTGTTGTTGTAGGAGAATTCAATCAATTTAAGATGTGAATCCCAGCTACCACCAAAATCGATCACACAAGCTCTTAGCATATCCTCCAGAGTCTGGATTGTTCTCTCAGATTGACCATCCGTTTGCGGATGATAAGCTGTGCTCAGATTAAGTTGGGTCCCCATGGCAGATTGCATGGTTCTCCAAAAATGAGAAGTGAAACGAGCATCTCTGTCAGAAATGATGTTCAACGGAACACCATGTCGAGCTACAATTTCATCCACATAGATTTGTGCAAGTCTGTCAGCAGGAAAATCCTCACGGATTGGCAAGAAATGTGCTGACTTTGTAAGACGATCAACTACTACCCAGATGGCATCATGACCCTTCTTTGTGCGTGGAAGTTTGGTAACGAGATCCATAGTAATGTTTTCCCATTTCCAAACTGGGATCTCTGGTTGCACCAATAAACCAGAAGGACGCTGATGTTCAGCCTTAACCTTTAGACAAGTAAGGCATTTGGATACGTATAAGGCAATGTCTTTCTTCATACCAGGCCACCAATACTGAATACGAAGATCCTTATACATTTTATCTGAGCCCGGATGAATGGAATAACGAGACTTATGGGCTTCATCCATAAGCAAGGTACGAAGATCATCCTGGCTTGGGACCCACAAACGGTCCATGAAATAATATGATCCATTGTCCTTCAGTTCAAGAGCAGGTGTTATGTGATAGGGAAATTCATTATCCATTAAACCTTGTGAAACACAAGATTGTTGAGCCTGAGAAATGCGGGCTTGAATATCAGATCGAGCTTGAATAACAGACTGAACACGTATACAATGAAGCTTAGTACGTTCCTTGCGACTCAATGCATCAGCTACGACATTCGCCTTACCAGGATGGTAGCGAATTTCGCAGTCATAGTCGTTTAAAAGCTCAACCCAACGTCGTTGCCTCATGTTGAGTTCTTTCTGGTTGAAGATATGCTGAAGACTCTTGTGGTCCGTGAAAACCACACATTTTGTACCGTACAAATAGTGTCTCCAGATCTTGAGAGCAAAAACAACTGCACCCAACTCAAGATCATGAGTGGTGTAGTTCTTCTCATGTACCTTCAACTGCCTCGATGCATAAGCTATGACTTTGTTCCTTTGCATAAGAACACAGCCAAGACCCAATTTCGATGCATCACAATACACAACAAAATCATCATCACCCTCAGGCAATGATAGAACAGGCGCATCGCAAAGCTTCTGCTTCAGGTGTTGGAAAGCTTCCTCTTGTTTGAATCCCCAATAAAAGGGCATTTTCTTCTGAGTTAGAGCAGTTAGAGGAACTGCAATCTTCGAGAAGTTTTCTATGAAGCGGCGATAATAACCCGCTAGACCAAGAAAAGAACGAACTTCAGTAGGAGTAGTAGGCGTATCCCAATCCTTAATCGCACTGATCTTGGAGGGATCTACATGAATACCTCGTTCGTTGATAACATGCCCCAAAAATTGAACTTCTTTAAGCCAAAATTCGCACTTGGAGAATTTTGCAAAAAGTTGCTCTTTCTTTAGGAGTTCCAGAGTAAGACGAAGATGTTGCTCGTGGTCAGCTTGCGTCTTAGAGTAAATCAAGATGTCGTCAATAAAAACAATGACGAACTGATCCAAATAAGGTTTGCAGACCCTATTCATTAAGTCCATGAAAACAGCAGGAGCATTAGTCAAACCGAATGGCATGACTGTGAACTCATAATGCCCATAACGAGTACGGAACGCTGTCTTCGGAATATCTTCTTCTTGCACCCGAAGTTGATGATATCCAGATCGCAGATCAATCTTCGAAAAATAAGAAGCGCCTTGTAACTGATCAAAGAGATCATCGATGCGAGGTAGGGGATATCGATTCTTGATGGTAAGCTTGTTAAGCTCACGATAATCGATACACATCCTAAAGGATCCATCCTTCTTCTTGACAAAAAGAACGGGAGCACCCCAAGGTGAAAAACTGGGACGGATAAAGCCTTTGTCAGAGAGTTCCTGAAGCTGCTTAGACAACTCTTGCATCTCAGACGGTGCAAGACGATATGGAGCTCTGGCAATGGGATTTGCACCAGGTACGAGATCAATACGGAACTCGACTTGGCGTGCTGGAGGTAGACCAGGTAAATCTTCAGGGAACACTTCAGAATAATCCCGAACGACAGGAATATCTGAAATAGACTTACCCTTGCCTTTATCTTCTGTAACATGTGCTAAGAAAGCCACATAGTTCTTCTGCAGATACTTCCGAGCTTTAAAACAAGACATGAGTTTGAGACCACCGGTAGGCTTCTCACCTTGAACCTGCAGGATCTCGCCTGTCGAAAGTGGCACACGAACAATCTTCTTAGAACAAACTATCTCTGCGTGATGCTTGGATAACCAATCCATTCCCACAATAACGTCGAAGCTTCCAAGTTGCATAGGCGCGAGGTCAATAGGAAAAAGATGGTCGTTAAGATTCAACTGGCAGTTGTGAAGAACAGAATCAAGAATAATGGGTTCACCACTAGCAACCTCTACTGTCAAAGATTTGCCTAGTTTCGTTCTAGACACGCGAAGCATTTGCTCAAAAGATAATGACACGAAACTCTTATCGGCACCAGAATCGAAAAGAACAGATGCAGGCTGATTATTAATAAAGAACGTACCGTTCACCACATTATCGTCAGCCTGTGCCTCTTGGGCATTCATGTTAAAAACTCGGCCTCGAGCCGGCGCCTGATTCTGGTTCTGGTTCTGGTTCGCCAGTCTTGGGCACCGATTCCTATAGTGGGTCAGATCCCCACAATTATAACAAGCACCTGGTGGGTATTGTGGTCTTGCAGCTTGACCCTGTTGCTGAGCAACTTGTTGAACCGGGTTCTGAACCGCGGGATTCTGAGCAGACCGACAAACATTGGCAAGATGGCCTGACTTCCCACAGTTAGTACAGAAACGGCATGGAAGTTGCGGCTGGTGGTGACTGTTGCATCTATTGCACAAAGGTGCATTCCCTGTATAGGGTTTCTTTGCTGGAGGTTGTGCGTGTTGGTTGGGAGCTGCCTGATTAGTTTGGGCAGTGATAGCAAAATTTTGGGAAGCCTTACGCTTCTTTGCCCTCTTTGAAGAACCAGAGTTCTTTCCACTCAAGTTTTGACCTTTCTTGCTATCACCCTTGTCAGCCGACTGTTTCTTGCCCTTGTCACCCTTCCGGTGTAACTTTCCCTTTCGAATTTGTGACTCAGTCAATGTCGCAGATAACTCGATCGCCTGACGGAGTGTGGCAGGTTCACTACCAGTAAGAATGTCTTGTACCGAGTCAGGTAGGCCGTCGATGTATCTTTCGATAGCCTTGTCAAGTGGGGTAACCATAGTCGGGCAAAGCAAACTCAACTCTTCAAACTGATCAGTATAAGCCCTGTGCTCACCACTATCTTGCTTCAAAACATCAAACTCTTTCTCTAACGCTCGCTGCTCATGGCGAGGACAGAATTCCCTCATCATAAGGGCTCTAAGTTCAGCCCAAGTCTGTGCGAGAGCAACTTCTGCACCTTGGTCCCTCATAACCCCATTCCACCATGTCAAAGCCCTCTTCTGAAATACGCTCGAAGCAAACTCGACTTTGCGATTTTCGAGACACTGCACGTGGCGAAAAGTATTCTCTATGCTCTCAAACCACTGAAGAAGCCCAGTCGCTCCTTCAGAACCACTAAACTTGAGTGGTTTAGCCTGATTAAAATCCTTGTATTTGCACGGACCATTGTTGTTGTTGTTGGCTTGTTGCCATTGAGCAAAGAGATTTGGGAATTGAGCAGCCATCTGCTGCGCAATAATTTCTGCCAGCTCGGCAGTAGCTATCTGGTTCTCGCGTCGAGGAGGCATTCTAAAAGAGGAAAACATGAAAAGAAACGAGTGAGATGATTGGATGAAAAGAATGAGATGATAAAAACAAGAATTGCAAACAGCATAGATGGTGGTCATTCGTCCGTATCACAAAGCAAACAAACGACTCACAGTGACTAATCAAAGTAAATGGGTCAAAATAATGTATTAGCGAAGACATGCTCGCCTATAAGTGAATACTCACTCCAAGAATTCCCAGGTAAGCACAACTGGTCTCGCGTCTGGTTGAGATGTATACGAAGTGCTTGCCTAGACAGAAAACCCAGAATACAGGCATTCACCCTTCCAGTTTGCACATGTTCACATTATTTAAAACCCAAAACGTTTGACGGGATTTTGAAAATTTGAAGGCACAAGGCCAAAAACCAATACTGAAAAGGGTTCAAAACCATATAATAGAGGGTTCAAAACCTTACAACTGAGGGTTCAAAACCTTGTAAAAATTTATTCAAAAACAGATGATTGTTTTTCAAAAATCGTTTCGGAAAAATTTTGGTTCCTTGTTTTGTTAATCACCTAAGGATAGGTGATGTACATGTTTTAAGATCTAAACACAAGATAACTTGTGTTAGGGTCCTAGAAAAGTTATATTCTAGGTCAAAGCATTACTAATAACCTAATTCCCTATAACCATTGGCTCTGATACCAACTCTTCTGTCACACCCCGACCGCGTAAAACAACAAATCGCGGCGGAAACATCGGGGAGTGTTGTAACAGAATTAATTGTTTCAAATCCATGGCAAACAAAGTTGTATTTTATTTATAAACAAAGGTGTTACATTGTCTCAAAACAGTAAATTAAGAGTTCAGAACATAATTAAACATAGTCTATCTTCTTTTAAAGTCTCTAAGGCACAGGTCCGCCCTAGTATCATGATCAACATCCTATGGAAAAGCACCTGAAAACACATGTGAAAATAGGTACGTCAGCATAAAAATGCCTGTGAGATACATAGGTTTTGTGAAAATAGGATTCATGACTTGAGTTTAAGAAAATGTTTAATCATGAACCCCGTACTTTGCTTTGTCTTGTAAATCATTTGAAAACAATAAGATCAGATGATATGTATAAGTAATTGTCAGGTTAAATAAATAACCATGTAAAAATGTGTTTGTATAAGATAAGTTGTTTGTAAATCAATGTCTTGTGAAAAATATGTTATTTATATAAAATGTTCTATGTATCAATATTGAAATGATTCAAATAACGTTACGCCATGTAATACCATACAAACACTTATATATAGGAAGTACCAGCGGCGTATCCACCATGCTTGTATCATATTACACACGCATCGTTAACTTAATCACTTAATCAAACCAAACCAACCAATGTAAGAAGTCTATGTTTAAACCAATTGCCAAAATGTATTGAATAGTATGTCAAAGTGTTCATGTCAAGATGTAAATCATGTAGTATGTAAAACCAATGTCAAAAGTGTTTGTGTCAAATGTAAATCATGTCAAAATGTCTATGTCAAATATCCATGTCAAATGTCTATGTCGAATATCCATGTCAAATGTCTATGTCAAATATCCATGTCAAATGTCTATGTCAAATATCCATGTCAATTGTCTATGTCAAATATCCATGTCAAATGTCTATGTCAAAATGTCATGTATGGCAAGTGAAATGTCTCAACTAAACCATATGCACAAAAACAAAGTATTGAAGTAAAACTTGGTTTAAATCAAAGCTATGTTTTGTGTAAATGCATGCAACTATTTAATATGAACATTTATGCGGTATTGTGAAAATGCATACATCCAAGCCTTGCGACTGTGGTGATAAACCCTTTAAACAAATTAAAGGTCTATCTGTCTTTATATCATCGAATTCGGTCATTCCTTTCTGTCCCCTTTCCCTGGGATGTCCGGAACGGGAGTTGTCAATTCCTATGGTACCACTACCTACTAACGAACGGCGTAGCTAATGTTAATGAATGTATTGTCCCATGTAAACAAACCAAATGTCATACCAAAATGTAAACATGTGAAAACAATGCACTAAGTATGTAATCAAATGAACATACATAGCGTGAAATGTCATATAAAACGATGTACTAAGTAATGCACACAATGGGCACACCTAGCATGAAATGTAATGTAAAACAATGTACTAAGTAATGCACACAATGGGCACACCTAGCATAAAATGTAATGTAAAACAATGTACCAGGTAATGCACACAATGGGCACACCTAGCATAAGATGTAATGAAATCATGTACTATAATGTACTAACGAACATAGCATGTATATGATGTGAAAACAGGAAAGCATGAAAGTAACAAGTAGGCACATGTGTTCCACCCCAAAACAGTTTGGAAAACAGTAAAAGAGGGGTCTATGTACTCACTTGAGATTGCTCAGATGTCTAAAGATAATCACCAAGTAATGCTAGAGATCTCGGAATCAAACGGCACCTAGTATAGGTAACTATGTTAATAAACCGGACCTATCTCGGAAGATTGGGTAGCATGAGGGTTTGTAAACCAAACGAGTGTAGAGACTCGTGTCATTTGGTTTAACAAAGCCTACATACTAAATGAAACTTAACATAATTGTTTACGACCCATTACGACCCGTTTAGGAAGCTTATGCTACTTTAACGCGTCGTGCGCGTGAAACGCGTTTGGACCGCCTAACTAGCCCTATGACAAGTGTTATATGCCTAAACATGTTACATAATCAGTTATGTGACAATGGTTTAGGTTACATATGCTTAATTACCAATTATACATGAAAAGGGTATTCTGGTAATTTACCTAAGGCATATAAACTACCTATCATACAACTACTTAAACGATGTGACCATAGGGTATAACCTCGGAAGGTTATTCCCTACCTACTATGGTCACCTAATGTGTTTGGTCGGATCCTAATGATCGACCAAACTGGGTCGGGTTCGAAGGTATAGGCGATTTATCAGATCGCCTATCCTACGACCCTAGACAACGTGGTAATCAGTGGGCATAGTCCCAAGGGACTATGACCAACGTGATTACACTCACGTTGCGAAGTTCAAACGAACTTCGCATTGACCATTACTGGTCAACGCTGAAAGTCAAACAAAGTTTGACTTTCTGACTCGAAAAGCAGTAAAATAAGGAAAAGAACGAAAGAATACTTACGAAGGGTCCCCGAATGCTAAACTCGATTCGAAAATCTCAGGTATGAAACTAATGTTTCAACTTAGAGTTTCTCAAATCAAATTTCTAGTGATTATGAACAATGGGGGGTGGGGTATTTATAGTTTTCGGGTAACCGTTAAGATCGTTTGTTGAATATCGTGCCTTAATCCAAGCCGTACAAGTGTTGGAACCTTATGGTGACTAAAATTCCATCCTTATCAGCTGACTAGACTAATTAGAACATGTGGTGGAGGATTAAACATGTGCAAACAGGCTGTTTAAAAACACTGCATCTGGTCTGTGCAAGGCTAGCGCACCGCTACGCTAAAAGTGTAGCGCACCGCTAGGCCTAAGTTTGGCAGATTTACACTTTTGGTCCCTGTTGTGTATTTAGCCTATTTTCGACACGTTTAAGGCCCGTTAACCCCATTTCAAAGCTCTAAAATGAAGTTAAAGTATAGGGAACTTAAAATGTGTTCAAAAATATCTCGGATGTCGGTTCATTTGGCCGTACGGTCGCGATGTTCGCTTAATTACGACGGAATGCGCACAAGCGCGAAAAACGATCCAAATGACGCGACGAATGGATTTTTCTTAAGGCGAACACTAAAATATAATTTAGTCATGCTCACATAAATTTTTGGATGTCCAGATGTATTCAGAACGTAAGTTATGCGCGAAAATGCAAACTTGTGCACTTTTTGACGCTTTTAGTCCCTGAATGTCCCAAAAGTTTATTTTAGCACACCGAACCCCTCAAAGCCTATTTCTAAGCTATGTAAAGGATATTTAAGGTGTGTTTAACTTATGGTTATGTTCCGGAATGTTCGTTACAGTTCAAATTGACGTACTTTCGCAGTTTGTCATATTTAGTCCCTGTAAGCGAATTAACTTGTTTTTGCCATACCAAAGCCTTCAAAACTTATTTCTAAGTTATGTAAAGGTTATTTAAGGTATGTTGAGTATATGTTGATGTTCCAGAGTATTTCTCGCATTAAACTGAGTACGTTTACGCACTAGTTTGCGTATAACTCTCCAGAAAGCGATGTAGAGTTTGAAATTACATAAAGGTCAAAACATGAAAAATGTAAAACACAATCAAACAAACATTGGGATCAAATAACATTGTTTTATTGATAATAGAACTGTTCATAGTGATTACAAGCACAGTTGTTACAGTCTCCCCTACTTGTGGAAATTTCGTCCCGAAATTTATTTAGAGGAAACTCGTGGAAAAAGATGAGGATATTTCGCCTTCATTTGATCTTCGCGTTCCCAAGTAAACTCAGGTCCACGCTTAGCTTCCCAGCGAACTTTGACCAAAGGAATGCGCTTGCGTTTAAGCCACTTGACTTCACGTTCCATGATTTCCACTGGTTTCTCAACAAATTTCAGTGTTTTGCCAACACGAATTTCGTCAAGCGGTATGGAGAAGTTCTCATCAGCTGAACACTTCTTGAGATTGGACACGTGAAAAGTTGGATGAACATTTCCAAGTTCAGGAGGTAACTCAAGTCTGTAGGCTACCTTTCCGATTCTTTCGACGATCTTGAATGGTCCAACGTATCTAGGTGCAAGTTTTCCTTTCTTTCCAAATCTGATCACACCTTTCCAAGGTGAGACCTTAAGTAATACTCGATCACCGACTTGAAATTCCAAGGCTTTGCGTTTTGGGTCCGCGTAAATCTTCTGACGGCTTCTAGCTGCCTGAAGGTTATCACGAACTTTCTTGACCTTGTCATATTTAGTCCCTGTAAGCGAATTAACTTGTTTTTGCCATACCAAAGCCTTCAAAACTTATTTCTAAGTTATGTAAAGGTTATTTAAGGTATGTTGAGTATATGTTGATGTTCCAGAGTATTTCTCGCATTAAACTGAGTACGTTTACGCACTAGTTTGCGTATAACTCTCCAGAAAGCGATGTAGAGTTTGAAATTACATAAAGGTCAAAACATGAAAAATGTAAAACACAATCAAACAAACATTGGGATCAAATAACATTGTTTTATTGATAATAGAACTGTTCATAGTGATTACAAGCACAGTTGTTACACCGGTAATACGTGGAAATATCGGGGTGTGACAGGTCCCCATTCAAACTTAACTGATTTGCAAGTCAGTTTGGTTAATGGAATGGCTATTCTAGAGAAATCTTGAATGAAACATCTATAATATCCTGCCAGTCCAAGAAAACTCCTTACTTCCGTTGGTGATTTAGGGACTTTCCATTTTGTAATTGCCTCGATCTTTGTGGGATCCACATGAATTCCTTCATGATTAACCAGATATCCAAGGAATTGCACTTCTTGTAACCAAAATTCGCATTTTGAGAATTTAGCATAAATCTTCTGTTTTCTCAACAATGTCAGAAGTGTATGCAGATGCTCTGCATGATCTTCTTTACCCTTAGAGTAAATTAGAATATTATTTATAAAGACAATTATGAATTTATCCAGGTATGGCTTACATATCCTGTTCATCATGTCCATAAATGCGCCTGGGGCATTGGTTTGATCAAATGGCATGGCGGTAAATTTATAATGACCATACCTTGTTCTGAAAGTAGCTTTAGGAATGTCCTCTTCCTGTACTTTCAGTTGATGAAATCCTGAGCGTAAGTCGATTTTAGAAAAGAATTGAGCTCCTTGAAGTTAATCGAACAGATCATCGATTCTCGGTAGTGGGTACCGATTTTTAATCGTAACCTTGTTCAATTCTCGGTAATCAATGCACATACGCATTGATTCGTCCTTCTTCTTGACAAACAGTACCGGTGTCCCCATGGCGATGAACTAGGTTGTATAAAACCTTTGCCAAGTAGTTCGTCCAACTGTTTCTCCAGTTCTGCATCTTCGTTGGTGCTAATCTATAAGGTGTCTTGGCAATCGGTGCCGTTCCTGGTATTAGGTGAATTCTAAATTCAACCTCTCTATCAGGTGGTAATCCAGGTAATTCTTCTGGAAAGACATCTGAGAATTTAGATATTACAGGAATATCTTTTAATTCTTTTCCTTTAGTGTTAATAATTATGGAAATCATATACACTATTTCTCCTTTCCTTGCACAACTTGCAGCTTTCATCACAGAGATGAATTTTGTTGACCTGGTTGATTTGTCTCCTTTAATTGTGATCTTTTCACCTTTTGGTGTACTTACTTGTACAGACTTTTGATCACATAAAATACTAGCAAGATTGGCTACCAACCAATCCATTCCTAATACAACATCGAATCCAGCTAGATTCATTAGGTAAAGGTTAGCAGAAAAATTATGGTTTAGAATTTCTATTCTTGCTCCCTGCAAGATTTCACTTATCTTAATGGAATCTCCATTTGCCATCTCCACCAGACAATCTTGTTGAAGTTTAGTTAATGGTTGGTCGAGAAGTTGGTAGAAAGAAGTATTGATAAAACTTTGGTTTACACCAGAGTCAAATAATACTTTGGCAAATATATCATTAACTAAAAACGTACCGGCAATCACATCCTGAATCATCTTGGCTTCTTCGGTTGTCAGAATGAATGCTCTAGCAATCTTCTTGGGTTATTCAGTTGTCCTAGCTTTGCTGGTTGTTGCTAGAGCTAGTTTCGAACAGTTCGGTTTAATATGACCGGCTTCTCCACAATTGAAGCATAGCCTATTGCTAGCTTTCGTTCGACATTCTTCTTCCTTTTGCCTGGGTTTCTTGCAGAAATTACAATACCTTGCACATTTTCCGTAATGCTTCTTTTTACAAGTTTTGCAGTAAGGTGCAGAGGAAGAAACTGTACCTTTCCCACGGTTGGGATTACCAGGTCCGGCCCAGTCCTCGCGGCCCGCCAAGCTAGTCCAGCGCGTAAATCAGCGACCAGACCTGTTCAGGTCGTATTTTGAGCGGGATTTTTCATGTTTTATTGATTTTAAACTTGGTTTTAACATTAATTACTCACCTAACAACTAACCAAACTCTTCCCTATAAAAACCCATCATTCTCCAAGCTTTTGACACTTTTCTAATAACTCAAAACACTCTCAAAATCCCTCTAATCAGCTGCTAATTTGAAGATTCGAGCAGAAATACCAATCTTCACAAAAGTATGCATAACTCTCTCATTTCTTAACGGTTTTCATCCATTCTTTTTCCCACTTTCTTGGAACAACCTTAGGAACATTTTCAGAGGTTTTCCATGGAAAACCAAGACCTGGAATGTCACCAAAAGGGCTCCAATGTGGACTGTTTGTTTCTGATTTCGTTTAAACTTGTTAATCATAGTTGAACTTGAGTCTAACTCATCTCAAACCTATGTCCTAATGCTTATAACCTCATCTATGGTTAGTTAGGCTTAAAAACAAGGTTGAGACATGTTAAATCAGAGGTTAAAACCTCACAAACAATCTGTTTTAGTTAGGATTTTACCCACAAGAAGTGTTCAAGCTTGATGCTTGATGAATGTGTGATTGTTAGACTAGCTTGGGCTATCGTTCATAAAAATCCACTCACTTCTTGATGTTTTCTCATAGATTAGTTGTTGTATTTCATTTTTCTTGTAAGTTCATGACCCTCCTTGTTGTTCATAGCAACAAGTGTAGTGGTGAACAATAGAGGTACCTAAAAGGAAGCTTTGTTCTTCCTACCTCATGTATGAATTCTATGACACTTAGAGGTGCCTAAACGAAGACTTTAATCTTCTACCTCATGCTTGACATGTATGACATAGTAATACTCATATAACTTTTGTATTATATACAACAAAACCGAACTCTTGATGATGAACAAATGGGCATTGTCAAGTTAGTAAATATATCATCTAAACATCATATGTGATGGATGATTATTTTCCTAAGTCTATGTTCATGTTATTTAAATTCTGATTCTATAATCTTCCGTTATTCCCCAAACTCATACACCTACGTTTTCTTCGTGTAGAGGGACAAGGTGCTCCAAATTAATCCATCTACCAACAACACTCGCGGGATATCAAGTTGGAAAGCTTGCAAAAACTGTGAGCATACTCGATCCCTTTTCCTTTTAATCACTTTTGGGTGCAACATGTATACTATACAAACTACACTTCACTTTGAAACTATTTTAAATAAACTCTATCCATTATTGAAACATGAAACTATGTGTGATGCTTGTTAATCTCGTTTGCCATGTAAACTATTTATGTTGATATATGCTCATTAACTTTGCTAGCCTACTTTAACAATTATAGCGCTATAGGATTAACGCACCGCCCACGAGACTTGGGGTATTGTTAAGTTAAACATGTTAACCTCCCGCGATACTTTGGGATAGGAAAAATTAAACGCGTTGGAGACTTGGGTTTGAACATATTGTTACACAATCTAGGCATACTAGTAACTCGCATATTATGATTCATGTTGGATATGAGTAACTTTTTAGTCTATATTACGCTATGTAATCAAACATGTATGCTTGCCAACTTTTGTTGATATATCTTAATACATGTTGCAGGTTGATAGTTTGATGATGATGCGATGAAGAACAAATATTAGGTGGACTTAGATACACACCTAAATTTAGCTTATCTTTTGATGTTATGTTGTATTTCTTTGGAATCTTGTATGACATTTAGTTCATTTATGAAATTTGAATTTTAATCATATTGTCACATAGTGTTATGAAGTCTCTTGCAATCTCGTTTTCGTCTCATCCCGATGTTTCCGCCATCGGTTGGGGCGTGGCACTATATATATGCATCGATTACATATTACAACTGAAAATTAAACACACTAGTAGTTATGCATCGATATCTATTTTAGTCTATCTATTTTAGTTGGTTATATATATATATATATAGGGAGGGGCTCATGCGAGAACCACCCTTATTGTGAGAACCATGAGAACCAATGTGAACACAACCTAAAATAGCTAAAAAAACCTACCCCCCCCCCCCCCACCCAAAAACCTAAACCCCCCACCCTCCCCCCCCAAAAAAAAAAACCTAACCCCCCCCCCCAAGCTAAAAAAAACCTAACCCCACCCCCCCCCCCCCAAAAAAAACCTAAACCCCCCTCCCCCTCCCCCACCCCCACCCCCCCCCAAGCTAAAATGCTAAAAACTAAACCCCCAAAAAACCTAAAAAAATCTAAAAAAAATCTAAAAAAATAAAAAAAAAAATACAATTTTTTTTTTTTGATTTTTTTAATATTTTTTAGGTTAAAATCGCTACTTTTCGAAGCCAAAAAAATATATATATATTTTTTTTGGCTTCGAAAAGTAGCGATTTTAACCTAAAAAATATTAAAAAAATCAAAAAAAAATTTTGTGTGATTTTTAGCTATTTTTAGGCATTTTTGGTGTGTTCACATTGGTTCTCGCGGTTCTCGCAATAAGAGGTGGTTCTCGCATGATCTTCTCCCTATATATATATATATATATATATATATATATATATAGGGGAGGGTTTAAATGAGAACGCTAAATATTGTGAGAACCGTGAGAACAAATTAAAAAACCGCGAGAACTTGGTCAAAAACAATTCAAATTCAAAAAAATTTTCTACACTTATCATTATTATTCGAATACAATGTTAGAAATTTAATTTACACGTTTAAATTTACGTGAATTCGTAAATAAAGAAAATTTACACATGTGTAAGTTTGCCATTTACACATGTGTAAATCTGTTATATTTACACATGTGTAAAAAATCTAAAAAGAGTGATTTTGAAGGGAGAAATGAATTATTTGATGTTGTAAATTCTCTTTTTGATGTTGTATTTTAATTACAATGAGGTTTGTATTAAAAAAATTGGTTTTGATTGGTTTTTTCATTCGTTCTCACGGTTGTATTTAGCGTTCTCAAGATAACCCTCCCCTATATATATATATATAGGACAAAGATCCGTTAGGAACCACCACTTATTGCGAGAACTGCGAGAACCAATGTGAACGCAACCAAAAATGCCTAAAAATAGCTAAAAATCACACAATTTTTTTTTAATATTTTTTATAACAAAATCGCTACTTTTCGTAGCAAAAAAAAATTTTAAAAAATGTTTTTTTTTTAAATTTTTTTTATTTTGGCTTCTAAAAGTAGCGACTTTAACATAAAAAAATATTAAAAAAATCAAAAAAAAAAAATTTAGATTTTTTTTTTGATTTTTTTAGATTTTTTTTAGATTTTTTAAGGTTTTTTTGGGGTTTAGTTTTTAGCTGGGGGGAGGGGGGTTTAGGTTTTTGGGGTTGGGGGGGGGGTGGTGGGGGGGGGGGGTTAGGTTTTTTTTGAGGGGGGGGGGTGGGGGGGTTTAGGTTTTTTTTGGGGGGGGGGGGGGTGGGGGTTAGGTTTTTTTAGCTATTTTAGGTTGTGTTCACATTGGTTCTCGCGGTTCTCGCAATAAAGGTGGTTCTCGCATGAACCGTACCCTATATATATATTAACAAAATACAAAATTACATAAATATCCATGTATTATACTAGGTGTCGTTCATCCAATACTGCATCTCACGCTCATCATATTTCCAAACTAGCTTCTCTCGTATCTGTCGGATTCTATTTCCTTCGTCCACTAAATTTTCGCCATACTGACGGAGTTCCTGCACATATTCTCGGCTCATTGGTGGGTTTACTGGTAGGGCTGGCACTAGTTCTTTGGGAGTATATAATGCCGAATACAACATGTTGTCATCTATCCATGGATCATATTCTAAAGGGATTGGGGTTGGGATTCTAGGTAACTCATTGGGGTCAAATACAGGTATCGGGAATTGGTTTTCCTGGTTGGGTTCTAACATTTGTTGGTATGGAAATAAGGGTAGTAGTGGTGGTTCAGCTATTTGGTTCAGATTAGGGTCTGCTGCTGTAGTGGCTAACATATGGAAATCGTCTAACTGCCTATCAAGTTCCTCCTCCCACAATGGCCTATTAACTGCTTCCTGAGTTTGTGCATTCACTTCCCTATTCGCTCTTGCTAATGCTCTCTGTTGTTGTAATTTCTTCATCCTTTTCCTCCTCTCATGCGCTCATCTACTAAACCATCCTCTCTTTTTACGAGGGAATGGCTCCTCCTCTCATGAGGTTCCTTCATCTTTTGGGGAACTAGCTAATTGACGATAAGCATCGGATGTACCTTGCTCAGTCATACTGCAAACTAACAAATTTTCAAATAACACAAAATAATAATAATATGCATATTTACATAGAATCACATAAGTTATTTCCTAACACAGTCGATTATAATTTAGGTAGGACACCTAAACGGCTTAAACCAGTGGTTGTAGCTCTGATACCACCTTCTGTCACAGCCCCCGACCCCTGCCCTGGGAGCGGGTGCCGCGTGATCAGATCAAGTGGTATCGGTGTTTATTAATATGGCAACAAAATTTATACATCAGGACCGTAGTTAGGAAATATTTTATCAGAGTTAAAACACCAAACTTTTTATAATACATAAATGGGATAAAACCCAAGTTTCCATTACAATACATTTAGAGGGAAAGACCCTAATTTATTGAAAAAAAATCTCATTTTTATTTAGGTAATTTTTATAGCCACATCTTTAAGCCTTTAATTCTCTCCAGCTGGCTTCTATTAGCTTCATATTAAGTTATCTGAATCGCGTTTTAAAAATGTTTTATTAGCAAGAAATACTGGCGAGTGCATCCCAATTTAATCAAAACGAATTTACAACTTTACAGTATTAAGATTTACAATGTTTATATCTATCCAATTATTCAATACAGTATTGCTACTAGGCAACCTTTGTCCCCCGTGCTTGCCGTCATGCTACTATTCACAATAATAACGAGTGTCAAGTAATGTATACAAAACTCCACATACTGATAATAATTGTAGAATTACAAAAACTTAATCACTGTATGTGGCACCTGAGGAAAACCTGCAACAATCTTGATTTATCACTTCACCTCCTTGTGACTACTAGTCAAATTTCGGGACGAAATTTCTTTCAAGTTGGGGATGATGTGACAACCCGAATTTTCAAGTTTAATAACGTTTATTATTGTGATTTTAATTCCGTTAATATTTAGACGTTTGTGATGACTCGGTTAAATAGCATGTGTTTGGGCCTAGAGCCCAACTGAACCATCGAGTTGGGCCGACTACCCTAGCGTTGGGCAGCCCACTCCTCATGGACTTTGGCTATGTATAAGTAAACCCACTTTAAATGTTGGTTACCCTAAGTCTCGCAAGCCCATTTTCCTTAACCAAGCCCATCCCCAAACCTATTAGTGGCGTGTATATGATCATTCTTGGCAGTTGTTTTTGTAGCACAAAATACGTATCCCACAACCCTAATTTCCTCTAATCCGCGGCAGTAGCTTCCCTCAAGGATTTCGTTCATTCTCGGCAGTAGCATCTTCCGCAATTTCCTCTAGATTGGTTAGCATGCTCACCTTGTATATGAAACATCTTTATGAAACATCTATGTGAATTACGTGTTATTGTGATTTGTGTGTTGGTGTGTATGAGACATCTTTAGAAATATCCTTGCATACGAATATGAAACAGGTGATAAAATAACTAGAACCAATAACTTGCGATACAATGTTGCGGCTACAAACGGATTGGTTATGATATATATATTGGTTAATCAAATAATTGGGTTTGGCATATTGTTGATGTTGGACGATGTGATAGTGATATTGGGCTCTCCACACGTGTTCCCTTGTAATAATAATATCGGCCCACTTCATTCTTTTGGAGCGCATGTATATAGACATATTCGGGTATGGATTGTTGTTGGTTGTTTTCCCAAGAAGTGGCACATGGCAAAACCCATCATTCTCTTCTCAAATTGACGGCAGTAGTGGTGCAATTGTGATAGGGTTCCATGTGGTATCTTACATATCTAATACCAATGTCAATTATTAAATTGTGGATTACGTGTATAGGCATAATTTCATGAATCTAGGCATTATTTTATATGATGGTTGATTTATTTGTGTAATATTATGTGTAGTTATGTGATTGTGATCTTGATTAATACTACTTGGTTGATCCTGGTTACGTTCAATATATGGCTAATCGGTGTAACAATAAATGATATGCTTAATGTTAAATGATAATCATGATGAATGTTACTGCCAAATGATTAGGGTGCATGTGGTGTGTTGATATATATATCATGTGCACCTTAATATTGTTTGTCTACATAATTGTGCTACATGTTAATTCGGATTGGTGATAAGATATGTGCATGACTAGTTGATTTACATACAAACATGACTGTAATTGCTGACATATGTGCAATGATGTGTGAATAATTATTCATGCCAAACTGACTACTCTATGATAACGACATTAGGGTCGGTTGATTGAATTGGATCATTAAACTAAACTTACCGAGCAAACCTAAGGTGAGTTCACTGCTCTTTTCCAAGCATGCATCCCGGGAAGGGATATCGGGTAACGTTCCAGGGAGGAATGCAGGATAATGGGATGTTTGTTATTACTCAGTTTCTATTATGTAAGACCCCCTACATCTACCGATTGTTGCCAGGAAGGCAACGAGGTATTTAGTTGATAGCGCTATTAGGATTGGCACCCTCACACCGTGCCGAAAGGACGGACGTGAACTAATTACCTTGACCACTTGACCAATGCCTAGATAGAGGCATTGGGGTTGGGCATTCACATCGTGTATATATAAGACCCCTTACATCCACTCGAGGTTGTTAGTTGAACTAATTACCTTGACCACTTGACCAATGCCTAGATAGAGGCATTGGGGTTGGGCATTCACATCTAGTAGCCACATACGGTAATCAAGTCAATAACAACATCAAATCAAATCATCAAAACTGTGCAACGTTTTAATCTGGTAACTGGTATCTAAACACGTTAACAAAACTTTGAACTCACCAGCGTCGTCTGACACACTTGTCTGCATGCTTGCAGGTTGTAGGTTTATATCATTGGGACTTGCTGTCTGGGATGCTGGAGTGGTCATGGGTCGTGATACATGGAATCTCAACACAAGCTAAATGATTTATGTACACATGGTTTACTAAACACTTAACAAACGAGTTTTGCTTCCGCTATACACAATGAATGATATGTAACGTTTGTAACCCTTTATGTTAATGAATGAAAGTTTTATTTAAATATATTTATGAGTTCAACGTGATTGGTGGCTTGGATCCAGGTACGTCACACGCCTCGCGGGGGTTTCCGCATGTGGTATTTTGGGGGTGTGACAGTTTGGTATCAGAGCCACTGGTTATAGTGAACTTGGTTTTAAAACGTTTTTATAAAGCCAGACTATAACCGAACAGATCCGAAATCGACCATGACACTCAGCTCCAGACTGCAAGGTTCGTTTCTCGTTTACTATTGCATAGTATATCTAGTGTTTGCTTATGAATAACATCACACGTGAATGCACACTTAGCACTGCAGTATGAACTTCTATGTTACCAACCCATGTTACATGTTTTAAGAGTGCGACTCTTTTTGAACTTTCATGATCTATGTTGTGGCGTCATCTGTCTTATTGCTCGAATTCGGGGAACCTTTTTGCGCGAGTTAAGAGGCACTGAGATAAGCATGCAAATTGCCTTATTATTATGGGTGCACACATAATAATAATGTGGGGTGCATGTGAGTCCCAGTGAGGCTTAACGAGTGTGAGAGGGGTTCCGCTCTGTTAATTGATGTTATGTTAGAACTCAGTAGTCTATAGGAGTCATAGCAGTGATTGTCTCCTACTCGAACATGATCTTTTCACCCCTTCCTGAATCCTTACGAATCTCGATGCTATCGAGTGTCACCTGATCACACATCTGAACGTCTATCGAACTGTGTAGAATGTTAGGTGCTAGTACGAACGTCCCTGAGTTGGATGGCTCAGTGTCAAATGATTGGACTATACTTTCCTCACTTATCTTTGTTTGCTGGAACTTAGCGTGTTGACGCCTTAGATCCCGAAGTGCGATCACTTCTGCAACACTCTCGCCCCGTGTATTACTCAGTCAACTTGCAAGAACGATGGACAAGAGGGTAAACGGAGTACCTTACCGACTTCGGCATTTGAACGACCCTAGTTACTGGCAACGAACAATAGCGACTTGACTCCAATCGAATCCTTAACCCCAGCCAGCGACTCATGGGAGTCGACTCTTACGAACCAAGCGGGACAAAATCGATGACGATTGACTGTAGAGTGGACTGTGTAACCGCCCGCACCATGAGTAGTGCCTTAGGACGTGGCACGGAATGTGAAAAGATGGACCTTGTTGGTGAAAGGACGCATGGCACCGTTACAGGAAACAATATTAGAGGCAACAGTCACGGCAACATCAAGGTACTCGTGATCGTAGCTTACAGTATGGAAACGAAGGTGACCTCGACAAGGATTGACTGTGTTAAGTCAAGGTGACGACAACCAAGGGAACGACGGCAGTACTGGAAATTCTCGTGACGAAAACAACACTGGAAATGAAGCTCATGGAAGGACATTTAGTATTGGCATAGGCTATATCAGGTGTAATAGCAACACAATAGCTTGGATGGGTAGCTATTCGCTTCGTCTCTGTTCTGTTTAACCCTGATGTTTCTTGAAACCGAACCTGTTGTGGAGTCGGCTGATGCAAGTCAATTGAAGCCTTATATGTTCGCTGGGATGCAAACTCGACCTTGGGGGACATGTGTTCGACATCGACCTTCCTTCCACTACCCTTGATGGTTGCAATACAGTAGTTAGTGTGGATTGGTTATCCAGAGATCGCCCAGATACACCAGTGAGGAGAAAATTTTGTGTGGAGAATCGTTATTTGTTCTAAAGCGTCAGAGTGGTGCAAAGGTTAGCGCCATTTCAGCTATGAAGGCCAGAAGTGTCTACGGAGGGGTTTCTCCGCTATACTAGCAACCGTTACTGATGTTAGGGCTAAGGAAACAGAGGATCGAGGATCTACCAATCATTCGTGATTCCTTTCGGTATGCTACCCAAGGAACTTTCAGGTTACTTCCACAACTGTTAGGAGAAATCTCAGTCTGATCTCGCGCCAGAGGCAGCCCTGACTACACTCACTCTTACCGTCTTGCACCAGGAGGGTTGCAAGACCTGTCTAATCAACTGCAGAAACTGTTGGACAAGAGTTTTGTCGGACCTAGCTTTTCGCTTTGGGGAGCCCCAGTTATATCCGTGAAGATAAGCCTTTTCGTATGTGTACTGATTTTTTAAGAACTCAATAAGGTGACAGTTGAGAACCGTTTGCCACGACCATATATTGACAACCTGACAACCAGTTGTGGGGGTCGAGCTTCCATTCGAGGTTTGAATAACAAATGAGCTATTGTCAGAAGATAGTCTAATGGGAGAATGTGCCTGCAACGGCATACCAAGCGCAGTGCGGCCATTTCGACGTTACATTCCAAGACTTTCGAGCTAATCATCACACCAGCAGCTGTATGGATCACATGAATCGACCATGCTTATTGACGACATGTTGAATCATTTCTAGGAGAAAGGAACATCATGGGCAGCTTTGTATCTTATTTTAGAGCTCCTGAGGGAGGAGCCACGTGGATCTCGCTAAAGACCCATTTCATTAGATATTGTTCGGCATCAAAGACCCCTTCGAGGATGCAGCAATTTCTTGGTCACACTAGACTATCGCAGATTCACCACAGGATTTTCGAAGATCGCACAGCTTAAATCTCTTTAGCACTGTAGGGTGCTGTGTTCGTGAAGGACAAAACAGGAGGACGTCTTTTCAACTTTCGAATCCCAACTCTGCAATGTTTACACAACGACGCAACACGAGAAAGTGATGACTTACGTAATGGACTTACAGGAAGAACTGCACGAATCACGACCTGCGGTGGAAGCCCTGGTCTTTGGATTTAATTTGGAGGCATTACTTGGACGGTACTGAATGCACTACTTAGACCGAACACAAGGGCCTCCCGTGTACCCTTGTTTTAAACATGTGATGGCAACGCTGGGTGGACTCTTGAATGAATATGATCGTGAAGCCTGGACGTGCACAAGCTTTGCAGCTCGCTACCGACTTTAACATACCTGATCGGACTCGCCTTGCTCAAACTGAAGAACTGAAGGAAGAGAGTTTTCAAGATGGACCCATGCGGGGCATGGGGAAGCAACCTTTGGCAGGTCGGACGATATTTGGTACTTCATGGAACGAATATGGACCGCACTATACAGCAACCTTAGAGAACTGGTGCAGGCGAGGCACACGGGTCTCGATGTCCTATTCATCTGAGTTTTGATAGGATGTATTGAAACCTGAAGACCATGTACGGATGACCGGGCCTGAAGGCACACATAGCAACGCATGGGAACGATGTTTGACTTGTGGAAAAGTCAAGGTGGTATTTTAGCAACCAGAAACATACATATGGAAATGAGAACGGACTGCCATGGATTTTGTTACTGGTCTACTTACAACTCGAAACAGAAACATTATTACCTGGGTGATCGTTGATGGACTCACGTTACCAGCACACTTTCTTGCAATCAAGAAAACTGACGAGTCTTCACAGATGTGAATGTTCCTCTGGGAGAGGCGGCTTTTAGGCATGAGGTGCCAACTCCTGATACCTCTGAATTTGATCTATGGATGATTATGTCAGGCAATACATAACACCCTTGGCTCACGTCAGGACCAGAGCATTGCTTATCACCATTGGAGAAATGGTCAGAGTAAACGAACTCTCCTGGCACTCGAAGACATGCTGCGAGCATGTGTGTGTGATTGGCTTTGGTGCAAATTTGAAGGACTTTTACCTATGGTTGAGTACTACTGTGGCAGTTATCATTTTGGTAACCAGACAGCTCTGTTGGGGCATTACATAGACGATAATGCCAACTTTCTTGTAGACTGAGATGGTTGACAACTTCATTACTGGTCCAGGACTGGTACTCGAAACTCTTGGGGAGGTTGTTTGGAACGGGAGTCGATTGGCGGCAACACGTGATCGTCAGGAGAACTGCTAAACTTGGGAAACGCTGGAAGATTGCTGTAGACGATCGTATTATGTTGAAAGTCTCACCCTGGGAGGGTGTGGAACGCTTGGGAAGCATGGCGAGCTTAACTGACGTCACGATGGACCTTTCAACAGTCTGGGAAGAATCGGTATCATAACCTACAAACTTGAGTTACCTGTTGAGCTGGGTAACATTCATGATGTCTTTCATGTTTCGCAATTGAAGAAGTGTTTGTCTGAAGAAACACAGATTGTGCCGTTTCAAGAGCTCAAGATTGACGGCAAGTTACAGTTTGTCGAAGAACCTATCGAGATCATGGACCGGGAGGTCAAGGTGCGTAAACATAGTCGTATTCCGATCGTGAGAGTTCGTTGGAACTCAGGACGAGGACCAGAGTTCACATGGGAGCGCAAGAATCAGATGAAGCTCAAGTATCCTCAATTTCTTCCTAATGATCAATCTAATTCTGGTACTACTGGTGAATTTCGGGACGAAATTCCATTTCAAGTTGGGGATGATGTGGCACCTGAGGAAAACCTGCAACAATCTTGATTTATCACTTCACCTCCTTGTGACTACTAGTCAAATTTCGGGACGAAATTTCTTTCAAGTTGGGGATGATGTGACAACCCGAATTTTCAAGTTTAATAACGTTTATTATTGTGATTTTAATTCCGTTAATATTTAGACGTTTGTGATGACTCGGTTAAATAGCATGTGTTTGGGCCTAGAGCCCAACTGAACCATCGAGTTGGGCCGACTACCCTAGCGTTGGGCAGCCCACTCCTCATGGACTTTGGCTATGTATAAGCAAACCCACTTTAAATATCGGTTACCCTAAGTCTCGCAAGCCCATTTTCCTTAACCAAGCCCATCCCCAAACCCATTAGTGGCGTGTATATGATCATTCTTGGCAGTTGTTTTTGTAGCACAAAATACGTATCCCACAACCCTAATTTACTCTGATCCGCGGCAGTAGCTTCCCTCAAGGATTTCGTTCATTCTCGGCAGTAGCATCTTCCGCAATTTCTTCTAGATTGGTTAGCATGCTCACCTTGTATATGAAACATCTTTATGAAACATCTATGTGAATTACGTGTTATTGTGATTTGTGTGTTGGTGTGTATGAGACATCTTTAGAAATATCCTTGCATACGAATATGAAACAGGTGATAAAATAACTAGAACCAATAACTTGCGATACAATGTTGCGGCTACAAACGGATTGGTTATGATATATATATTGGTTAATCAAATAATTGGGTTTGGCATATTGTTGATGTTGGACGATGTGATAGTGATATTGGGCTCTCCACACGTGTTCCCTTGTAATAATAATATCGGCCCACTTCATTCTTTTGGAGCGCATGTATATAGACATATTCGGGTATGGATTGTTGTTGGTTGTTTTCCCAAGAAGTGGCACATGGCAAAGCCCATCATTCTCTTCTCAAATTGACGGCAGTAGTGGTGCAATTGTGATAGGGTTCCATGTGGTATCTTACATATCTAATACCAATGTCAATTATTAAATTGTGGGTTACGTGTATAGGCATAATTTCATGAATCTAGGCATTATTTTATATGATGGTTGATTTATTTGTGTAATATTATGTGTAGTTATGTGATTGTGATCTTGATTAATACTACTTGGTTGATCCTGGTTACGTTCAATATATGGCTAATCGGTGTAACAATAAATGATATGCTTAATGTTAAATGATAATCATGATGAATGTTACTGCCAAATGATTAGGGTGCATGTGGTGTGTTGATATATATATCATGTGCACCTTAATATTGTTTGTCTACATAATTGTGCTACATGTTAATTCGGATTGGTGATAAGATATGTGCATGACTAGTTGATTTACATACAAACATGACTGTAATTGCTGACATATGTGCAACGATGTGTGAATAATTGTTCATGCCAAACTGACTACTCTATGATAACGACATTAGGGTCGGTTGATTGAATTGGATCATTAAACTAAACTTACCGAGAAAACCTAAGGTGAGTTCACTGCTCTTTTCCAAGCATGCATCCCGGGAAGGGATATCGGGTAACGTTCCAGGGAGGAATGCAGGATAATGGGATGTTTGTTATTACTCAGTTTCTATTATGTAAGACCCCCTACATCTACCGATTGTTGCCAGGAAGGCAACGAGGTATTTAGTTGATAGCGCTATTAGGATTGGCACCCTCACACCGTGCCGAAAGGACGGGCGTGAACTAATTACCTTGACCACTTGACCAATGCCTAGATAGAGGCATTGGGGTTGGGCATTCACATCGTGTATATATAAGACCCCTTACATCCACTCGAGGTTGTTAGTTGAACTAATTACCTTGACCACTTGACCAATGCCTAGATAGAGGCATTGGGGTTGGGCATTCACATCTAGTAGCCACATACGGTAATCAAGTCAATAACAACATCAAATCAAATCATCAAAACTGTGCAACGTTTTAATCTGGTAACTGGTATCTAAACACGTTAACAAAACTTTGAACTCACCAGCGTCGTCTGACACACTTGTCTGCATGCTTGCAGGTTGTAGGTTTATATCATTGGGACTTGCTGTCTGGGATGCTGGAGTGGTCATGGGTCGTGATACATGGAATCTCAACACAAGCTAAATGATTTATGTACACATGGTTTACTAAACACTTAACAAACGAGTTTTGCTTCCGCTGTACACAATGAATGATATGTAACGTTTGTAACCCTTTATGTTAATGAATGAAAGTTTTATTTAAATATATTTATGAGTTCAACGTGATTGGTGGCTTGGATCCAGATACGTCACACGCCTCGCGGGGGTTTCCGCATGTGGTATTTTGGGGGTGTGACAGTTTGGTATCAGAGCCACTGGTTATAGTGAACTTGGTTTTAAAACGTTTTTATAAAGCCAGACTATAACCGAACAGATCCGAAATCGACCATGACACTCAGCTCCAGACTGCATGGTTCGTTTCTCGTTTACTATTGCATAGTATATCTAGTGTTTGCTTATGAATAACATCACATGTGAATGCACACTTAGCACTGCAGTATGAACTTCTATGTTACCAACCCATGTTACATGTTTTAAGAGTGCGACTCTTTTTGAACTTTCATGATCTATGTTGTGGCGTCATCTGTCTTATTGCTCGAATTCGGGGAACCTTTTTGCGCGAGTTAAGAGGCACTGAGATAAGCATGCAAATTGCCTTATTATTATGGGTGCACACATAATAATAATGTGGGGTGCATGTGAGTCCCAGTGAGGCTTAACGAGTGTGAGAAGGGTTCCGCTCTGTTAATTGATGTTATGTTAGAACTCAGTAGTCTATAGGAGTCATAGCAGTGATTGTCTCCTACTCGAACATGATCTTTTCACCCCTTCCTGAATCCTTACGAATCTCGATGCTATCGAGTATCACCTGATCAAACATCTGAACGTCTATCGAACTGTGTAGAATGTTAGGTGCTAGTACGAACGTCCCTGAGTTGGATGGCTCAGTGTCAAATGATTGGACTATACTTTCCTCACTTATCTTTGTTTGCTGGAACTTAGCGTGTTGACGCCTTAGATCCCGAAGTGCGATCACTTCTGCAACACTCTCGCCCCGTGTATTACTCAGTCAACTTGCAAGAACGATGGACAAGAGGGTAAACGGAGTACCTTACCGACTTCGGCATTTGAACGACCCTAGTTACTGGCAAGGAACAACAGCGACTTGACTCCAATCTAATCCTTAACCCCAGCCAGCGACTCATGGGAGTCGACTCTTACGAACCAAGCGGGACAAAATCGATGACGATTGACTGTAGAGCGGACTGTGTAACCGCCCGCACCATGAGTAGTGCCTTAGGACGTGGCACGGAATGTGAAAAGATGGACCTTGTTGGTGAAAGGACGCAGGGCACCGTTACAGGCAACAATATTAGAGGCAACAGTCACGGCAACATCAAGGTACTCGTGATCGTAGCTTACAGTATGGAAACGAAGGTGACCTCGACAAGGATTGACTGTGTTAAGTCAAGGTGACGACAACCAAGGGAACGACGGCAGTACTGGAAATTCTCGTGACGAAAACAACACTGGAAATGAAGCTCATGGAAGGACATTTAGTATTGGCATAGGCTATATCAGGGTTTACAAAAAGAGAATGTACTCACATTGTTGACTTAGATAATACTATAGCTTCTTGATAGTTCACCTGGTTATTATCTATTAAAAATTAATCAATGCACACGTGTTAGTAAGATAACCCAAATCACATTAGCCATACAACACGAGACAGAACTCCAACGACTGAGTCAGGCAGAGCCTTGACATGCGTTACGGAGCCCTAGATCAATCGGGTAGGGTAACAAATACGTGATCGGGGGTTATAATACTTACAACGTGGTAGAGCTTCGCTTTTTAGGGGTATTATACCCGAGTATAATTGCCTATCAGAGAATTTGAGAGAGAATTTAGAAATGAACGACGATCAAATGAGGCCTAAGGGCCCTTTTATAGGCTGGACGTATGGCGGCTCGTGCCCCGTGAGAGATCTGGTGTCGACCTTCGCGGCCTGCGAGACCACTAGGCTAGGGCCTAGCTTGGTCGAATCACCTATGTAGCCTTGATGCGTAACAGGACAAGTGGCGGACCAGGGTCCGGCCTGGTGTCACCTTGTCGCGCCCCGCGACAGACCTGGCTGACCGGGTCTCGCCTCGCGAGGGCACAATATTTTTGATTTTATCTAATTTTT
>JARYGA010036348.1:0-39783 GCA_030545235.1 Helianthus tuberosus
AAAAAAGGCATAAGGTTCACAATGGTGTAAAATTAAAATGGGATATACTGGGCTAGGATTCGAGTTACAGGAACAAGGGCCAAGCCAACCATCCAAGAATGGAATCGTCGAGCGAAAACACTTGACAACCTCCTAAAAGCAGCTTTTCTTGCCACCAGAACTTTCTCCATCAATTAGGAATCTGATGCCGTCACTAAACACATTCCTTAAATTGTAGGCATTTGTTGAGTGTTTTTTTTGGTGTCTAATCTGCATATATATCACCATTGCCCTTGATTTTCTTAACTGGATATCTCTTAAATGTCAATATATACACGTGTGATTTAATTTACGAAGATTTTTCAATGCCGAGAACCTCGATCAGAGAGTAAAAAAGGCGTAAGGTTCACAATGGTGTAAAATTAAAATGGGATATACCGGGCTAGGATTCGAGTTACAAGAACAAGTGCCAAACAAACCACCCAAAAATGGAATCGTCGAGCGAAAACACTTGACAACCTCCAAGAAGCAACTTTTCTTGCCACTAGACCTTTCTCCATCAATTAGGAATCTAATGCCGTCACTAAACACATTCCTTAAATTGTAGCCATTTGTTGAGTGTTTTTTTTGGTGTCTAATCCGCATATATATATCACCATTGCCCTTGATTTTCATGACTGTATATCTCCTAAATGTCAACATATACACGTGTGATTTAGTTTACGAAGATTTTTCAATGCCGAGAACCTCGATTAGAGAGTAAAAAAGGCATAAGGTTCACAATGGTGTAAAATTAAAATGGGATATACTGGGCTAGGATTCGAGTTACAGGAACAAGGGCCAAGCCAACCATCCAAGAATGGAATCGTTGAGCGAAAACACTTGACAACCTGCTAGAAGCAGCTTTTCTTGCCACCAGACCTTTCTCCATCAATTAGAAATCTGATGCCGTCACTAAACACATTCCTTAAATTGTAGTCATTTGTTGAGTGTTTTTTTTGGTGTCTAATCCGCATATATATCACCATTGCCCATATTTTCTTGACTGGATATCTCGTAAATGTCAACATATACACGTGTGATTTATTTTACGAAGATTTTTCAATGCCAAGAACCTCGATCAGAGAGTAAAAACGGCGTAAGGTTCACAATGGTGTAAAATTAAAATGGGATATAACGGGCTAGGATTCAAGTTACAGGAAGAAGGGCCAAATCAACCACCCAAGAATGGAATCGTCGAGCGAAAACACTTGACAACCTCCTAGAAGCAGCTTTTCTTGCCACCAGACCTTTCTGCATTAATTAGGAATCTGAGTCCGTCACTAAACACATTCCTTAAATTGTAGCCATTTGTTGAGTGTTTTTTTGGTGTCTAATCCGCATAAATATCTCCATTGCCCTTGATTTTTTTGACTGTATATATCTCTTAAATGTTAACATATACACGTGTGATTTAGTTTACGAAGATTTTTCAATGCCGAGAACCTCGATCAGAGAGTAAAAAAGCGTAAGGTTCACAATGGTGTAAAATTAAACTGGGAAATACCGGGCTAGGATTCGAGTTACAGGAACAAGGGCCAAACCAACCACCCAAGAATGGAATCGTCGAGCGAAAACACTTGACAACCTCCTAGAAGCAGCTTTTTTTGCCACCAGACCTTTCTCCATCAATTAGGAATCTGATGCCGTCACTAAACACATTCCTTAAATTGTAGCCATTTGTTGAGTGTTTTTATTTTTTTGGTGTCTAATCCGCATATATATCACCATTGCCCTTGATTTTCTTGACTGTATATCTCTTAAATGTCAACATATACACGTGTGATTTAGTTTAGGAAGATTTTTCAATGCCGAGAACCTCGATTAGAGAGTTAAAAGGCGTAAGGTTCATAATGGTGTAAAATTAAAATGGGACAAGGATGGAATCGTCGAGTTACAGGAACAAGGGCCAAACCAACCACCCAAGAATGGAATCGTCGAGCAAAAACACTTGACAACCTCCTAGAAGCAGCTTTTCTTGCCACCAGACCTTTCTCCATCAATTAGGAGTCTGACGCCGTCACTATACACATTCCTTAAGTTGTAGCCATTTGTTGAGTGTTTTTTTGTATCTAATCCGCATATATATCATCATTGCTCTTGATTTTCTTGACTATATATCTCTTAAAAGTCAACATATACACGTGTGATTTAGTTTACGAAGATCTTTCATGCCGAGAACCTCGATCAGCGAGTAAAAAACGACTAAGGTTCACAGTGGCAGAAGATTAAAATGGGATATACCGGGCTATGATTCGAGTTACAGGAACAAGGGCCAAACAAACCACCCAAGAATGGAATCGTCGAGCGAAAACACTTGACAACCTCCTAGAAGCAGCTTTTCTTGCTACCAGACCTTTCTCCATCAATTAGGAATCTGATGCCATCACTAAACACATTCATTAAATTGTAGCCATTTGTTGATTGTTTTTTTGGTGTCTAATCCGCATATATATCACCATTGCCCTTGATTTTCTTGACTGTATATCTCTTAAATGTCAACAAATACACGTGTGATTTAGTTTACGAAGATTTTTCAATGCCGAGAACCTCGATCAGAGAGTAAAAAAGGTGTAAGGTTCACAATGGTGTAAAATTAAAATGGGATATACCGGGCTATGATTCGAGTTACAGGAATAAGGGCCAAACCAACCACCCAAGAATGGAATCGTCGAGCGAAAACACTTGGCAACCTCCTAGAAGCAGCTTTTCTTGCCACCAGACCTTTCTCCATCAATTAGGAGTCTGATGCCGTCACTATACACATTCCTTAAGATTTAGCCATTTGTTGAGAGTTTTTTTGTATCTAATCCGCATATATATCATCATTGCTCTTGATTTTCTTGACTATATATCTCTTAAAAGTCAACATATACACGTGTGATTTAGTTTACGAAGATCTTTCATGCCGAGAACCTCGATCAGCGAGTAAAAAACGACTAAGGTTCACAGTGGTAGAAGATTAAAATGGGATATACCGGGCCAGGATTCGATTTACAGGAACAAGGGCCAAACAAACCACCCAAAAATGGAATCGTCGAGCGAAAACACTTGACAACCTCCAAGAAGCAACTTTTCTTGCCACTAGACCTTTCTCCATCAATTAGGAATCTAATGCCGTCACTAAACACATTCCTTAAATTGTAGCCATTTGTTGAGTGTTTTTTTTGGTGTCTAATCCGCATATATATATCACCATTGCCCTTGATTTTCATGACTGTATATCTCCTAAATGTCAACATATACACGTGTGATTTAGTTTACGAAGATTTTTCAATGCCGAGAACCTCGATTAGAGAGTAAAAAAGGCATAAGGTTCACAATGGTGTAAAATTAAAATGGGATATACTGGGCTAGGATTCGAGTTACAGGAACAAGGGCCAAGCCAACCATCCAAGAATGGAATCGTCGAGCGAAAACACTTGACAACCTCCTAAAAGCAGCTTTTCTTGCCACCAGAACTTTCTCCATCAATTAGGAATCTGATGCCGTCACTAAACACATTCCTTAAATTGTAGCCATTTGTTGAGTGTTTTTTTTGGTGTCTAATCTGCATATATATCACCATTGCCCTTGATTTTCTTAACTGGATATCTCTTAAATGTCAATATATACACGTGTGATTTAATTTACGAAGATTTTTCAATGCCGAGAACCTCGATCAGAGAGTAAAAAAGGCGTAAGGTTCACAATGGTGTAAAATTAAAATGGGATATACCGGGCTAGGATTCGAGTTACAAGAACAAGTGCCAAACAAACCACCCAAAAATGGAATCGTCGAGCGAAAACACTTGACAACCTCCAAGAAGCAACTTTTCTTGCCACTAGACCTTTCTCCATCAATTAGGAATCTAATGCCGTCACTAAACACATTCCTTAAATTGTAGCCATTTGTTGAGTGTTTTTTTTGGTGTCTAATCCGCATATATATATCACCATTGCCCTTGATTTTCATGACTGTATATCTCCTAAATGTCAACATATACACGTGTGATTTAGTTTACGAAGATCTTTCAATGCCGAGAACCTCGATTAGAGAGTAAAAAAGGCATAAGGTTCACAATGGTGTAAAATTAAAATGGGATATACTGGGCTAGGATTCGAGTTACAGGAACAAGGGCCAAGCCAACCATCCAAGAATGGAATCGTCGAGCGAAAACACTTGACAACCTGCTAGAAGCAGCTTTTCTTGCCACCAGACCTTTCTCCATCAATTAGAAATCTGATGCCGTCACTAAACACATTCCTTAAATTGTAGTCATTTGTTGAGTGTTTTTTTTGGTGTCTAATCCGCATATATATCACCATTGCCCATATTTTCTTGACTGGATATCTCGTAAATGTCAACATATACACGTGTGATTTATTTTACGAAGAATTTTCAATGCCAAGAACCTCGATCAGAGAGTAAAAACGGCGTAAGGTTCACAATGGTGTAAAATTAAAATGGGATATAACGGGCTAGGATTCAAGTTACAGGAAGAAGGGCCAAATCAACCACCCAAGAATGGAATCGTCGAGCGAAAACACTTGACAACCTCCTAGAAGCAGCTTTTCTTGCCACCAGACCTTTCTGCATTAATTAGGAATCTGAGTCCGTCACTAAACACATTCCTTAAATTGTAGCCATTTGTTGAGTGTTTTTTTGGTGTCTAATCCGCATAAATATCTCCATTGCCCTTGATTTTTTTGACTGTATATATCTCTTAAATGTTAACATATACACGTGTGATTTAGTTTACGAAGATTTTTCAATGCCGAGAACCTCGATCAGAGAGTAAAAAAGCGTAAGGTTCACAATGGTGTAAAATTAAACTGGGAAATACCGGGCTAGGATTCGAGTTACAGGAACAAGGGCCAAACCAACCACCCAAGAATGGAATCGTCGAGCGAAAACACTTGACAACCTCCTAGAAGCAGCTTTTTTTGCCACCAGACCTTTCTCCATCAATTAGGAATCTGATGCCGTCACTAAACACATTCCTTAAATTGTAGCCATTTGTTGAGTGTTTTTATTTTTTTGGTGTCTAATCCGCATATATATCACCATTGCCCTTGATTTTCTTGACTGTATATCCCTTAAATGTCAACATATACACGTGTGATTTAGTTTAGGAAGATTTTTCAATGCCGAGAACCTCGATTAGAGAGTTAAAAGGCGTAAGGTTCATAATGGTGTAAAATTAAAATGGTACAAGGATGGAATCGTCGAGTTACAGGAACAAGGGCCAAACCAACCACCCAAGAATGGAATCGTCGAGCGAAAACACTTGACAACCTCCTAGAAGCAGCTTTTCTTCCCACCAGACCTTTCTCCATCAATTAGGAGTCTGACGCCGTCACTATACACATTCCTTAAGTTGTAGCCATTTGTTGAGTGTTTTTTTGTATCTAATCCGCATATATATCATCATTGCTCTTGATTTTCTTGACTATATATCTCTTAAAAGTCAACATATACACGTGTGATTTAGTTTACGAAGATCTTTCATGCCGAGAACCTCGATCAGCGAGTAAAAAACGACTAAGGTTCACAGTGGTAGAAGATTAAAATGGGATATACCGGGCCAGGATTCGAGTTACAGGAACAAGGGCCAAACAAACCACCCAAGAATGGAATCGTCGAGCGAAAACACTTGACAACCTCCTAGAAGCAGCTTTTCTTGCCACCAGACCTTTCTCCATCAATTAGGAATCTGATGCCATCACTAAACACATTCCTTAAATTGTAGCCATTTGTTGATTGTTTTTTTGGTGTCTAATCCGCATATATATCACCATTGCCCTTGATTTTCTTGACTGTATATCTCTTAAATGTCAACTAATACACGTGTGATTTAGTTTACAAAGATTTTTCAATGCCGAGAACCTCGATCAGAGAGTAAAAAAGGTGTAAGGTTCACAATGGTGTAAAATTAAAATGGGATATACCGGGCTATGATTCGAGTTACAGGAATAAGGGCCAAACCAACCACCCAAGAATGGAATCGTCGAGCGAAAACACTTGGCAACCTACTAGAAGCAGCTTTTCTTGCCACCAGACCTTTCTCCATCAATTAGGAGTCTGATGCCGTCACTATACACATTCCTTAAGTTGTAGCCATTTGTTGAGTGTTTTTTTTGTATCTAATCCGCATATATATCATCATTGCTCTTGATTTTCTTGACTATATATTTCTTAAAAGTCAACATATACACGTGTGATTTAGTTTACGAAGATCTTTCATGCCGAGAACCTCGATCAGCGAGTAAAAAACGACTAAGGTTCACAGTGGTAGAAGATTAAAATGGGATATACCGGGCCAGGATTCGATTTACAGGAACAAGGGCCAAACAAACCACCCAAGAATGGAATCGTCGAGCGAAAACACTTGACAACCTCCAAGAAGCAACTTTTCTTGCCACTAGACCTTTCTCCATCAATTAGGAATCTAATGCCGTCACTAAACACATTCCTTAAATTGTAGCCATTTGTTGAGTGTTTTTTTTGGTGTCTAATCCGCATCTATATATATCACCATTGCCCTTGATTTTCATGACTGTATATCTCCTAAATGTCAACATATACACGTGTGATTTAGTTTACGAAGATTTTTCAATGCCGAGAACCTCGATTAGAGAGTAAAAAAGGCATAAGGTTCACAATGGTGTAAAATTAAAATGGGATATACTGGGCTAGGATTCGAGTTACAGGAACAAGGGCCAAGCCAACCATCCAAGAATGGAATCGTCGAGCGAAAACACTTGACAACCTCCTAAAAGCAGCTTTTCTTGCCACCAGAACTTTCTCCATCAATTAGGAATCTGATGCCGTCACTAAACACATTCCTTAAATTGTAGCCATTTGTTGAGTGTTTTTTTTTGTGTCTAATCTGCATATATATCACCATTGCCCTTGATTTTCTTAACTGGATATCTCTTAAATGTCAATATATACACGTGTGATTTAGTTTACGAAGATTTTTCAATGCCGAGAACCTCGATCAGAGAGTAAAAAAGGCGTAAGGTTCACAATGGTGTAAAATTAAAATGGGATATACCGGGCTAGGATTCGAGTTACAAGAACAAGTGCCAAACCAAACATCCAAGAAGGGAATCGTCGGGCGAAAACACTTGACAACCTCCTAGAAGCAGCTTTTCTTGCCACCAGACCTTTCTCCATCAATTAGGAATCTGATGCCGTCACTAAACACATTCCTTAAATTGTAGCCATTTGTTGAGTGTTTTTTTGGTGTCTAATCCGCATATATATCACCATTGCCCTTAATTTTCTTGACTGTATATCTCTTAAATGTCAACATATACACGTGTGATTTAGTTTAGGAAGATTTTTCAATGCCGAGAACTTCGATTAGAGAGTTAAAAGGCGTAAGGTTCATAATGGTGTAAAATTAAAATGGGATATACCGGGCTAGGATTCGAGTTACAGGAACAATGGCCAAACCAACCACCCAAGAGTGGAATCGTCAAGCGAAAACACTTGACAACCTGCTAGAAGCAGCTTTTCTTGCCACCAGACCTTTCTCCATCAATTAGGAATCTGATGCCATCACTAAACACATTTCCTTAAATTGTAGTCATTTGTTGAGTGTTTTTTTTGGTGTCTAATCCGCATATATATCACCATTGCCCATATTTTCTTGACTGTATATTTCGTAAATGTCAACATATACACGTGTGATTTATTTTACGAAGATTTTTCAATGCCAAGAACCTCGATCAGAGAGTAAAAACGGCGTAAGGTTCACAATGGTGTAAAATTAAAATGGGATATAACGGGCTAGGATTCAAGTTACAGGAAGAAGGGCTAAACCAACCACCCAAGAATGGAATCGTCGAGCGAAAACACTTGACAACCTCCTAGAAGCAGCCTTTCTTGCCACCAGACCTTTCTCCATCAATTAGGAATCTGATGCCCTCACTAAACACATTCCTTAAATTGTAGCCATTTGTTGATTGTTTTTTTGGTGTCTAATCCGCATATATATCACCATTGCCCTTGATTTTCTTGACTGTATATCTCTTAAATGTCAACAAATACACGTGTGATTTAGTTTACGAAGATCTTTCAATGCCGAGAACCTCGATCAGAGAGTAAAAAAGGTGTAAGGTTCACAATGGTGTAAAATTAAAATGGGATATACCGGGCTATGATTCGAGTTACAGGAATAAGGGCCAAACCAACCACCCAAGAATGGAATCGTCGAGCGAAAACACTTGGCAACCTCCTAGAAGCAGCTTTTCTTGCCACCAGACCTTTCTCCATCAATTAGGAGTCTGATGCCGTCACTATACACATTCCTTAAGTTGTAGCCATTTGTTGAGTGTTTTTTTGTATCTAATCCGCATATATATCATCATTGCTCTTGATTTTCTTGACTATATATCTCTTAAAAGTCAACATATACACGTGTGATTTTGTTTACGAAGATCTTTCATGCCGAGAACCTCGATCAGCGAGTAAAAAACGACTAAGGTTCACAGTGGTAGAAGATTAAAATGGAATATACCGGGCCAGGATTCGAGTTACAGGAACAAGGGCCAAACAAACCACCCAAGAATGGAATCGTCGAGCGAAAACACTTGACAACCTCCTAGAAGTAGCTTTTCTTGCCACCAGACCTTTCTCCATCAATTAGGAATCTGATGCCATCACTAAACACATTCATTAAATTGTAGCCATTTGTTGATTGTTTTTTTGGTGTCTAATCCGCATATATATCACCATTACCCTTGATTTTCTTGACTGTATATCTCTTTAATGTCAACAAATACACGTGTGATTTAGTTTACGAAGATTTTTCAATGCCGAGAACCTCGATCAGAGAGTAAAAAAGGTGTAAGGTTCACAATGGTGTAAAATTAAAATGGGATATACCGGGCTATGATTCGAGTTACAGGAATAAGGGCCAAACCAACCACCCAAGAATGGAATCGTCGAGCGAAAACACTTGGCAACCTCCTAGAAGCAGCTTTTCTTGCCACCAGACCTTTCTCCATCAATTAGGAGTCTGATGCCGTAACTATACACATTCCTTAAGTTGTAGCCATTTGTTGAGAGTTTTTTTGTATCTAATCCGCATATATATCATCATTGCTCTTGATTTTCTTGACTATATATCTCTTAAAAGTCAACATATACACGTGTGATTTAGTTTACGAAGATCTTTCATGCCGAGAACCTCGATCAGCGAGTAAAAAACGACTAAGGTTCACTGTGGTAGAAGATTAAAATGGGATATACCGGGCCAGGATTCGATTTACAGGAACAAGGGCCAAACAAACCACCCAAAAATGGAATCGTCGAGCGAAAACACTTGACAACCTCCAAGAAGCAACTTTTCTTGCCACTAGACCTTTCTCCATCAATTAGGAATCTAATGCCGTCACTAAACACATTCCTTAAATTGTAGCCATTTGTTGAGTGTTTTTTTTGGTGTCTAATCCGCATATATATATCACCATTGCCCTTGATTTTCATGACTGTATATCTCCTAAATGTTAACATATACACGTGTGATTTAGTTTACGAAGATTTTTCAATGCCGAGAACCTCGATTAGAGAGTAAAAAAGGCATAAGGTTCACAATGGTGTAAAATTAAAATGGGATATACTGGGCTAGGATTCGAGTTACAGGAACAAGGGCCAAGCCAACCATCCAAGAATGGAATCGTCGAGCGAAAACACTTGACAACCTCCTAAAAGCAGCTTTTCTTGCCACCAGAACTTTCTCCATCAATTAGGAATCTGATGCCGTCACTAAACACATTCCTTAAATTGTAGCCATTTGTTGAGTGTTTTTTTTGGTGTCTAATCTGCATATATATCACCATTGCCCTTGATTTTCTTAACTGGATATCTCTTAAATGTCAATATATACACGTGTGATTTAGTTTACGAAGATTTTTCAATGCCGAGAACCTCGATCAGAGAGTAAAAAAGGCGTAAGGTTCACAATGGTGTAAAATTAAAATGGGATATACCGGGCTAGGATTCGAGTTACAAGAACAAGTGCCAAACCAAACATCCAAGAAGGGAATCGTCGAGCGAAAACACTTGACAACCTCCTAGAAGCAGCTTTTCTTGCCACCAGACCTTTCTCCGTCAATTAGGAATCTGATGCCGTCACTAAACACATTCCTTAAATTGTAGCCATTTGTTGAGTGTTTTTTTGGTGTCTAATCCGCATATATATCACCATTGCCCTTAATTTTCTTGACCGTATATCTCTTAAATGTCAACATATACACGTGTGATTTAGTTTAGGAAGATTTTTCATTGCCGAGAACCTCGATTAGAGAGTTAAAAGGCGTAAGGTTCATAATGGTGTAAAATTAAAATGGGATATACCGGGCTAGGATTCGAGTTACAGGAACAATGGCCAAACCAACCACCCAAGAGTGGAATCGTCGAGCGAAAACACTTAACAACCTGCTGGAAGCAGCTTTTCTTGCCACCAGACCTTTCTCCATCAATTAGGAATCTGATGCCGTCACTAGACACATTCCTTAAATTGTAGTCATTTGTTGAGTGTTTTTTTTGGTGTCTAATCCGCATATATATCACCATTGCCCATATTTTCTTGACTGTATATCTCGTAAATGTCAACATATACACGTGTGATTTATTTTACGAAGATTTTTCAATGCCAAGAACCTTGATCAGAGAGTAAAAACGGCGTAAGGTTCACAATGGTGTAAAATTAAAATGGGATATAACGGGCTAGGATTAAAGTTACAGGAAGAAGGGCCAAACCAACCACCCAAGAATGGAATCGTCGCGCGAAAACACTTGACAACCTCCTAGAAGCAGCTTTTCTTGCCACCAGACCTTTCTCCATCAATTAGGAATCTGATGCCATCACTAAACACATTCCTTAAATTGTAGCCATTTGTTGATTGTTTTTTTGGTGTCTACTCCGCTTATATATCACCATTGCCCATGATTTTCTTGACTGTATATCTCTTAAATGTCAACAAATACACGTGTGATTTAGTTTACGAAGATTTTTCAATGCCGAGAACCTCGATCAGAGAGTAAAAAAGGTGTAAGGTTCACAATGGTGTAAAATTAAAATGGGATATACCGGGCTATGATTCGAGTTACAGGAATAAGGGCCAAACCAACCATCCAAGAATGGAATCGTCGAGCGAAAACACTTGACAACCTCCTAGAAGCAGCTTTTCTTGCCACCAGACCTTTCTCCATCAATTAGGAATCTAATGCCGTCACTAAACACATTCCTTAAATTGTAGCCATTTGTTGAGTGTTTTTTTGGTGTCTAATCCGCATATATATCACCATTGCCCTTGATTTTCTTGACTGGATATCTCTTAAATGTCAACATATACACGTGTGATTTAGTTTACGAAGATTTTTCAATGCCGAGAACCTCGATCAGAGAGTAAAAAAGGCGTAAGGTTCACAATGGTGTAAAATTAAAATGGGATATACCGGGCTATGATTCGAGTTACAGGAATAAGGGCCAAACCAACCACTCAAGAATGGAATCTTCGAGCGAAAACACTTGGCAACCTCTTAGAAGCAGCTTTTCTTGCCATCAGACCTTTCTCCATCAATTAGGAGTCTGATGCCGTCACTATACACATTCCTTAAGTTGTAGCCATTTGTTGAGTGTTTTTTTGTATCTAATCCGCATATATATCATCATTTCTCTTGATTTTCTTGACTATATATCTCTTAAAAGTCAACATATACACGTGTGATTTAGTTTACGAAGATCTTTCATGCCGAGAACCTCGATCAGAGAGTAAAAAACGACTAAGGTTCACAGTGGTAGAAGATTAAAATCGGATATACCGGGCCAGGATTCGATTTACAGGAACAAGGGACAAACAAACCACCCAAGAAGGGAATCGTCGAGCGAAAACACTTGACAACCTCCTAGAAGCAGCTTTTCTTGCCACCAGACCTTTCTCCATCAATTAGGAATCTAATGCCGTCACTAAACACATTCCTTAAATTGTAGCCATTTGTTGAGTGTTTTTTTGGTGTCTAATCCGCATATATATCACCATTGCCCTTAATTTTCTTGACTGTATATCCCTTAAATGTCAACATATACACGTGTGATTTAGTTTAGGAAGATTTTTCAATGCCGAGAACCTCGATTAGAGAGTTAAAAGGCGTAAGGTTCATAATGGTGTAAAATTAAAATGGGATATACCGGGCTAGGATTCGAGTTACAGGAACAATGGCCAAACCAACCACCCAAGAGTGGAATCGTCGAGCGAAAACACTTGACAACCTGCTAGAAGCAGCTTTTCTTGCCACCTCACCTTTCTCCATCAATTAGGAATCTGATGCCGTCACTAGACACATTCCTTAAATTGTAGTCATTTGTTGAGTGTTTTTTTTGGTGTCTAATCCGCATATATATTACCATTGTCCATATTTTATTGACTGTATATCTCGTAAATGTCAACATATACACGTGTGATTTATTTTACGAAGATTTTTCAATGCCAAGAACCTCGATCAGAGAGTAAAAACGGCGTAAGGTTCACAATGGTGTAAAATTAAAATGGGATATAACGGGCTAGGATTCTAGTTACAGGAAGAAGGGCCAAACCAACCACCCAAGAATGGAATCGTCGAGAGAAAACACTTGACAACCTCCTAGAAGCAGCTTTTCTTGCCACCAGACCTTTCTCCATCAATTAGGAATCTGATGCCATCACTAAACACATTCCTTAAATTGTAGCCATTTGTTGATTGTTTTTTTGGTGTCTAATCCGCATATATATCACCATTGCCCTTGATTTTCTTGATTGTATATCTCTTAAATGTCAACAAATACACGTGTGATTTAGTTTACGAAGATTTTTCAATGCCGAGAACCTCGATCAGAGAGTAAAAAAGGTGTAAGGTTCACAATGGTGTAAAATTAAAATGGGATATACCGGGCTATGATTCGAGTTACAGGAATAAGGGCCAAACCAAGCACCCAAGAATGGAATCGTCGAGCGAAAACACTTGGCAACCTCCTAGAAGCAGCTTTTCTTGCCACCATACCTTTCTCCATCAATTAGGAGTCTGATGCCGTCACTATACACATTCCTTAAGTTGTAGCCATTTGTTGAGTGTTTTTTTGTATCTAATCCGCATATATATCATCATTGCTCTTGATTTTCTTGACTATATATCTCTTAAAAGTCAACATATACACGTGTGATTTAGTTTACGAAGATCTTTCATGCCGAGAACCTCGATCAGCGAGTAAAAAACGACTAAGGTTCACAGTGGTAGAAGATTAAAATGGAATATACCGGGCCAGGATTCGAGTTACAGGAACAAGGGCCAAACAAACCACCCAAGAATGGAATTGTCGAGCGAAAACACTTGACAACCTCCAAGAAGCAACTTTTCTTGCCACTTGACCTTTCTCCATCAATTAGGAATCTAATGCCGTCACTAAACACATTCCTTAAATTGTAGCCATTTGTTGAGTGTTTTTTTTTTGGTGTCTAATCCGCATATATATATCACCATTGCCCTTGATTTTCATGACTGTATATCTCCTAAATGTCAACATATACACGTGTGATTAAGTTTACGAAGATTTTTCAATGCCGAGAACCTCGATTAGAGAGTAAAAAAGGCATAAGGTTCACAATGGTGTAAAATTAAAATGGGATATACCGGGCTAGGATTCGAGTTACAAGAACAAGTGCCAAACCAAACATCCAAGAAGGGAATCGTCGAGCGAAAACACTTGACAACCTCCTAGAAGCAGCTTTTCTTGCCACCAGACCTTTCTCCATCAATTAGGAATCTGATGCCGTCACTAAACACATTCCTTAAATTGTAGCCATTTGTTGAGTGTTTTTTTGGTGTCTAATCCGCATATATATCACCATTGCCCTTAATTTTCTTGACTGTATATCTCTTAAATGTCAACATATACATGTGTGATTTAGTTTACAAAGATTTTTCAATGCCGAGAACCTCGATCAGAGAGTATAAAAGGCGTAAGGTTCACAATGGTGTAAAATTAAAATGGGATATACCGGGCTAGGATTCGAGTTACAGTAACATGGGCCAAACCAACCATCCAAGAATGGAATCGTCGAGCGAAAACACTTGACAACCTCCTAGAAGCAGCTTTTCTTGCCACCAGACCTTTCTCCATCAATTAGGAATCTAATGCCGTCACTAAACACATTCCTTAAATTGTAGCCATTTGTTGAGTGTTTTTTTGGTGTCTAATCCGCATATATATCACCATTGCCCTTGATTTTCTTGACTGGATATCTCTTAAATGTCAACATATACACGTGTGATTTAGTTTACGAAGATTTTTCAATGCCGAGAACCTCGATCAGAGAGTAAAAAAGGCGTAAGGTTCACAATGGTGTAAAATTAAAATGGGATATACCGGGCTATGATTCGAGTTACAGGAATAAGGGCCAAACCAACCACTCAAGAATGGAATCTTCGAGCGAAAACACTTGGCAACCTCTTAGAAGCAGCTTTTCTTGCCATCAGACCTTTCTCCATCAATTAGGAGTCTGATGCCGTCACTATACACATTCCTTAAGTTGTAGCCATTTGTTGAGTGTTTTTTTGTATCTAATCCGCATATATATCATCATTTCTCTTGATTTTCTTGACTATATATCTCTTAAAAGTCAACATATACACGTGTGATTTAGTTTACGAAGATCTTTCATGCCGAGAACCTCGATCAGAGAGTAAAAAACGACTAAGGTTCACAGTGGTAGAAGATTAAAATCGGATATACCGGGCCAGGATTCGATTTACAGGAACAAGGGACAAACAAACCACCCAAGAAGGGAATCGTCGAGCGAAAACACTTGACAACCTCCTAGAAGCAGCTTTTCTTGCCACCAGACCTTTCTCCATCAATTAGGAATCTAATGCCGTCACTAAACACATTCCTTAAATTGTAGCCATTTGTTGAGTGTTTTTTTGGTGTCTAATCCGCATATATATCACCATTGCCCTTAATTTTCTTGACTGTATATCCCTTAAATGTCAACATATACACGTGTGATTTAGTTTAGGAAGATTTTTCAATGCCGAGAACCTCGATTAGAGAGTTAAAAGGCGTAAGGTTCATAATGGTGTAAAATTAAAATGGGATATACCGGGCTAGGATTCGAGTTACAGGAACAATGGCCAAACCAACCACCCAAGAGCGGAATCGTCGAGCGAAAACACTTGACAACCTGCTAGAAGCAGCTTTTCTTGCCACCTCACCTTTCTCCATCAATTAGGAATCTGATGCCGTCACTAGACACATTCCTTAAATTGTAGTCATTTGTTGAGTGTTTTTTTTGGTGTCTAATCCGCATATATATTACCATTGTCCATATTTTATTGACTGTATATCTCGTAAATGTCAACATATACACGTGTGATTTATTTTACGAAGATTTTTCAATGCCAAGAACCTCGATCAGAGAGTAAAAACGGCGTAAGGTTCACAATGGTGTAAAATTAAAATGGGATATAACGGGCTAGGATTCTAGTTACAGGAAGAAGGGCCAAACCAACCACCCAAGAATGGAATCGTCGAGAGAAAACACTTGACAACCTCCTAGAAGCAGCTTTTCTTGCCACCAGACCTTTCTCCATCAATTAGGAATCTGATGCCATCACTAAACACATTCCTTAAATTGTAGCCATTTGTTGATTGTTTTTTTGGTGTCTAATCCGCATATATATCACCATTGCCCTTGATTTTCTTGATTGTATATCTCTTAAATGTCAACAAATACACGTGTGATTTAGTTTACGAAGATTTTTCAATGCCGAGAACCTCGATCAGAGAGTAAAAAAGGTGTAAGGTTCACAATGGTGTAAAATTAAAATGGGATATACCGGGCTATGATTCGAGTTACAGGAATAAGGGCCAAACCAAGCACCCAAGAATGGAATCGTCGAGCGAAAACACTTGGCAACCTCCTAGAAGCAGCTTTTCTTGCCACCATACCTTTCTCCATCAATTAGGAGTCTGATGCCGTCACTATACACATTCCTTAAGTTGTAGCCATTTGTTGAGTGTTTTTTTGTATCTAATCCGCATATATATCATCATTGCTCTTGATTTTCTTGACTATATATCTCTTAAAAGTCAACATATACACGTGTGATTTAGTTTACGAAGATCTTTCATGCCGAGAACCTCGATCAGCGAGTAAAAAACGACTAAGGTTCACAGTGGTAGAAGATTAAAATGGGATATACCGGGCCAGGACTCGAGTTACAGGAACAAGGGCCAAACAAACCACCCAAGAATGGAATCGTCGAGCGAAAACACTTGACAACCTCCAAGAAGCAACTTTTCTTGCCACTAGACCTTTCTCCATCAATTAGGAATCTAATGCCGTCACTAAACACATTCCTTAAATTGTAGCCATTTGTTGAGTGTTTTTTTTTGGTGTCTAATCCGCATATATATATCACCATTGCCCTTGATTTTCATGACTGTATATCTCCTAAATGTCAACATATACAAGTGTGATTTAGTTTACGAAGATTTTTCAATGCCGAGAACCTCGATTAGAGAGTAAAAAAGGCATAAGGTTCACAATGGTGTAAAATTAAAATGGGATATACTGGGCTAGGATTCGAGTTACAGGAACAAGGGCCAAGCCAACCATCCAAGAATAGAATCGTCGAGCGAAAACACTTGACAACCTCCTAAAAGCAGCTTTTCTTGCCACCAGAACTTTCTCCATCAATTAGGAATCTGATGCCGTCACTAAACACATTCCTTAAATTGTAGCCATTTGTTAAGTGTTTTTTTTGGTGTCTAATCTGCATATATATCACCATTGCCCCTGATTTTCTTAACTGGATATCTCTTAAATGTCAATATATACACGTGTGATTTAGTTTACGAAGATTTTTCAATGCCGAGAACCTCGATCAGAGAGTAAAAAGGCGTAAGGTTCACAATGGTGTAAAATTAAAATGGGATATACCAGGCTAGGATTCGAGTTACAAGAACAAGTGCCAAACCAAACATCCAAGAAGGGAATCGTCGAGCGAAAACACTTGACAACCTCCTAGAAGCAGCTTTTCTTGCCACCAGACCTTTCTCCATCAATTAGGAATCTGATGCCGTCACTAAACACATTCCTTAAATTGTAGCCATTTGTTGAGTGTTTTTTTGGTGTCTAATCCGCATATATATCACCATTGCCCTTAATTTTCTTGACTGTATATCTCTTAAATGTCAACATATACACGTGTGATTTAGTTTACAAAGATTTTTCAATGCCGAGAACCTTGATCAGAGAGTATAAAAGGCGTAAGGTTCACAATGGTGTAAAATTAAAATGGGATATACCAGGCTAGGATTCGAGTTACAGGATCAAGGGCCAAACCAACCACCCAAGAATGGAATCGTCGAGCGAAAACACTTGACAACCTCCTAGAAGCAGCTTTTCTTGCCACCAGACCTTTCTCCATCAATTAGGAATCTGATGCCGTCACTAAACACATTCCTTAAATTGTAGCCATTTGTTGAGTGTTTTTTTGGTGTCTAATCCGCATATATATCACCATTGCCCTTTATTTTCTTGACTAGATATCTCTTAAATGTCAACATATACACGTGTGATTTAGTTTACGAAGATTTTTCAATGCCGAGAACCTAGATCAGAGAGTAAAAAAGGCGTAAGGTTCACAATGGTGTAAAATTAAAATGGGATATACCAGGCTAGGATTCGAGTTACAGGAACAAGGGCCAAACCAACCATCCAAGAATGGAATCGTCGAGCGAAAACACTTGACAACCTCCTAGAAGCAGCTTTTCTTGCCACCAGACCTTTATCCATCAATTAGGAATCTGATGCTGTCACTAAACACATTCCTTAAATTGTAGCCATTTGTTGAGTGTTTTTTTTTGGTGTCTAATCCGCATATATATCACCATTGCCCTTGATTTTCTTGACTGGATATCTCTTAAATGTCAACATATACACGTGTGATTTACTTTACGAAGATTTTTCAATGCCGAGAACCTCGATCAGAGAGTAAAAAAGGCGTAAGGTTCACAATGGTGTAAAATTAAAATGGGATATACCGGGCTATGATTCGAGTTACAGGAATAAGGGCCAAACCAACCACCCAAGAATGGAATCGTCAATCGAAAACACTTGGCAACCTCCTAGAAGCAGCTTTTCTTGCCACCAGACCTTTCTCCATCAATTAGGAGTCTGATGCCTTCACTATACACATTCCTTAAGTTGTAGCCATTTGTTGAGTGTTTTTTTGTATCTAATCCGCATATATATCATCATTGCTCTTGATTTTCTTGACTATATATCTCTTAAAAGTCAACATATACACGTGTGATTTAGTTTACGAAGATCTTTCATGCCGAGAACCTCGATCAGCGAGTAAAAAACGACTAAGGTTCACAGTGGTAGAAGATTAAAATGGGATATACCGGGCCAGGATTCGAGTTACAGGAACAAGGGCCAAACAAACCACCCAAGAATGGAATCGTCGAGCGAAAACACTTGACAACCTCCAAGAAGCAACTTTTCTTGCCACTAGACCTTTCTCCATCAATTAGGAATCTAATGCCGTCACTAAACACATTCCTTAAATTGTAGCCATTTGTTGAGTGTTTTTTTTTTGTGTCTAATCCGCATATATATATATATCACCATTGCCCTTGAATTTCATGACTGTATATCTCCTAAATGTCAACATATACACGTGTGATTTAGTTTACGAAGATTTTTCAATGCCGAGAACCTCGATTAGAGAGTAAAAAAGGCATAAGGTTCACAATGGTGTAAAATTAAACTGGGATATACTGGGCTAGGATTCGAGTTACAGGAACAAGGGCCAAGCCAACCATCCAAGAATGGAATCGTCGAGCGAAAACACTTGACAACCTCCTAAAAGCAGCTTTTCTTGCCACCAGAACTTTCTCCATCAATTAGGAATCTGATGCCGTCACTAAACACATTCCTTAAATTGTAGCCATTTGTTGAGTGTTTTTTTGGTGTCTAATCTGCATATATATCACCATTGCCCTTGATTTTCTTTACTGGATATCTCTTAAATGTCAATATATACACGTGTGATTTAGTTTACGAAGATTTTTCAATGCCGAGAACCTCGATCAGAGAGTAAAAAAGGCGTAAGGTTCACAATGGTGTAAAATTAAAATGGGATATACCGGGCTAGGATTCGAGTTACAAGAACAAGTGCCAAACCAAACATCCAAGAAGGGAATCGTCGAGCGAAAACACTTGACAACCTCCTAGAAGCAGCTTTTCTTGCCACCAGACCTTTCTCCATCAATTAGGAATCTGATGCCGTCACTAAACACATTCCTTAAATTGTAGCCATTTGTTGAGTGTTTTTATTTTTTTGGTGTCTAATCCGCATATATATCACCATTGCCCTTGATTTTCTTGACTGTATATCTCTTAAATGTCAACATATACACGTGTGATTTAGTTTAGGAAGATTTTTCAATGCCGAGAACCTCGATCAGAGAGTAAAAAAGGCGTAAGGTTCACAATGGTGTAAAATTAAAATGGGATATACCGGGCTAGGATTCGAGTTACAAGAACAAGTGCCAAACCAAACATCCAAGAAGGGAATCGTCGAGCGAAAACACTTGACAACCTCCTAGAAGCAGCTTTTCTTGCCACCAGACCTTTCTCCATCAATTAGGAATCTGATGCCGTCACTAAACACATTCCTTAAATTGTAGCCGTTGGTTGAGTGTTTTTATTTTTTTGGTGTCTAATCCGCATATATATCACCATTGCCCTTGATTTTCTTAACTGGATATCTCTTAAATGTCAATATATACACGTGTGATTTAGTTTATGAAGATTTTTCAATGCCGAGAACCTCGATCAGAGAGTAAAAAAGGCGTAAGGTTCACAATGGTGTAAAATTAAAATGGGATATACCGGGCTAGGATTAAAGTTACAAGAACAAGTGCCAAACCAAACATCCAAGAAGGGAATCGTCGAGCGAAAACACTTGACAACCTCCTAGAAGCAGCTTTTCTTACCACCAGACCTTTCTCCATCAATTAGGAATCTGATGCCGTCACTAAACACATTCCTTAAATTGTAGCCATTTGTTGAGTGTTTTTATTTTTTTGGTGTCTAATCCGCATATATATCACCATTGCCCTTGATTTTCTTAACTGGATATCTCTTAAATGTCAATATATACACGTGTGATTTAGTTTACGAAGATTTTTCAATGCCGAGAACCTCGATCAGAGAGTAAAAAAGGCGTAAGGTTCACAATGGTGTAAAATTAAAATGGGATATACCGGGCTAGGATTCGAGTTACAAGAACAAGTGCCAAACCAAACATCCAAGAAGGGAATCGTCGAGCGAAAACACTTGACAACCTCCTAGAAGCAGCTTTTCTTGCCACCAGACCTTTCTCCATCAATTAGGAATCTGATGCCGTCACTAAACACATTCCTTAAATTGTAGCCGTTGGTTGAGTGTTTTTATTTTTTTGGTGTCTAATCCGCATATATATCACCATTGCCCTTGATTTTCTTAACTGGATATCTCTTAAATGTCAATATATACACGTGTGATTTAGTTTATGAAGATTTTTCAATGCCGAGAACCTCGATCAGAGAGTAAAAAAGGCGTAAGGTTCACAATGGTGTAAAATTAAAATGGGATATACCGGGCTAGGATTAAAGTTACAAGAACAAGTGCCAAACCAAACATCCAAGAAGGGAATCGTCGAGCGAAAACACTTGACAACCTCCTAGAAGCAGCTTTTCTTACCACCAGACCTTTCTCCATCAATTAGGAATCTGATGCCGTCACTAAACACATTCCTTAAATTGTAGCCATTTGTTGAGTGTTTTTATTTTTTTGGTGTCTAATCCGCATATATATCACCATTGCCCTTGATTTTCTTAACTGGATATCTCTTAAATGTCAATATATACACGTGTGATTTAGTTTACGAAGATTTTTCAATGCCGAGAACCTCGATCAGAGAGTAAAAAAGGCGTAAGGTTCACAATGGTGTAAAATTAAAATGGGATATACCGGGATAGGATTCGAGTTACAAGAACAAGTGCCAAACCAAACATCCAAGAAGGGAATTGTCGAGCGAAAACACTTGACAACCTCCTAGAAGCAGCTTTTCTTGCCACCAGACCTTTCTCCATCAATTAGGAATCTGATGCCGTCACTAAACACATTCCTTAAATTGTAGTCATTTGTTGAGTGTTTTTTTTGGTGTCTAATCCGCATATATATCACCATTGCCCATATTTTCTTGACTGTATATCTCGTAAATGTCAACATATACACGTGTGATTTATTTTACGAAGATTTTTCAATGCCGAGAACCTCGATCAGAGAGTAAAGAAGGCGTAAGGTTCACAATGGTGTAAAATTAAAATGGGATATACCGGGCTAGGATTCGAGTTACAGGAACAAGGGCCAAACCAACCATCCAAGAATGGAATCGTCGAGCGAAAACACTTGACAACCTCCTAGAAGCAGCTTTTCTTGCCACCAGACCTTTATCCATCAATTAGGAATCTGATGCCGTCACTAAACACATTCCTTAAATTGTAGCCATTTGTTGAGTGTTTTTTTTGGTGTCTAATCCGCATATATATCACCATTGCCCTTGATTTTCTTGACTGGATATCTCTTAAATGTCAAAATATACACGTGTGATTTAGTTTACGAAGATTTTTCAATGCCGAGAACCTCGATCAGAGAGTAAAAAAGGCGTAAGGTTCACAATGGTGTAAAATTAAAATGGGATATACCAGGCTAGGATTCGAGTTACAGGAACAAGGGCCAAACCAACCATCCAAGAATAGAATCGTCGAGCGAAAACACTTGACAACCTCCTAGAAGCAGTTTTTCTTGCCACCAGACCTTTCTCCATCAATTAGGAATCTGATGCCGTCGCTAAACACATTCCTTAAATTGTAGCCATTTGTTGAGTGTTTTTTTTTTGTTGTCTAATCCGCATATATATCACCATTGCCCTTAATTTTCTTTACTGTATAACTCTTAAATGTCAACATATACACGTGTGATTTAGTTTATGAAGATTTTTCAATGCCGAGAACCTCGTCAGAGAGTATAAAAGGCGTATGGTTCACAATGGTGTAAAATTAAAATAGGATATTCTGGGCTAGGATTCGAGTTACAGGAACAAGGGCCATACCAACCATCCAAGAATAGAATCGTCGAGCGAAAACACTTGACAACCTCCTAGAAGCAGCTTTTCTTGCCACCAGACCTTTATCCATCAATTAGGAATCTGATGCCGTCACTAAACACATTCCTTAAATTGTAGCCATTTGTTGAGTGTTTTTTTTGGTGTCTAATCCGCATATATATCACCATTGCCCTTGATTTTCTTGACTGGATATCTCTTAAATGTCAAAATATACACGTGTGATTTAGTTTACGAAGATTTTTCAATGCCGAGAACCTCGATCAGAGAGTAAAAAAGGCGTAAGGTTCACAATGGTGTAAAATTAAAATGGGATATACCAGGCTAGGATTCGAGTTACAGGAACAAGGGCCAAACCAACCATCCAAGAATAGAATCGTCGAGCGAAAACACTTGACAACCTCCTAGAAGCAGTTTTTCTTGCCACCAGACCTTTCTCCATCAATTAGGAATCTGATGCCGTCGCTAAACACATTCCTTAAATTGTAGCCATTTGTTGAGTGTTTTTTTTGGTGTCTAATCCGCATATATATCACCATTGCCCTTAATTTTCTTTACTGTATAACTCTTAAATGTCAACATATACACGTGTGATTTAGTTTATGAAGATTTTTCAATGCCGAGAACCTCGTCAGAGAGTATAAAAGGCGTATGGTTCACAATGGTGTAAAATTAAAATAGGATATTCTGGGCTAGGATTCGAGTTACAGGAACAAGGGCCATACCAACCATCCAAGAATAGAATCGTCGAGCGAAAACACTTGACAACCTCCTAGAAGCAGCTTTTCTTGCCACCAGACCTTTCTCCATCAATTAGGAATCTGATGCCGTCACTAAACACATTCCTTAAATTGTAGCCATTTGTTGAGTGTTTTTTTGGTGTATAATCCGCATATATATCACCATTGCCCTTAATTTTATTGACTGTATATCTCTTAAATGTCAACTTTTACACGTGTGATTTAGTTTACAAAGATTTTTCAATGCCGAGAACCTCGATCAGAGAGTATAAAAGGCGTAAGGTTCACAATGGTGTAAAATTAAAATGGGATATACCTGGCTAGGATTCGAGGTACAGTAAAAAGGGCCAAACCAACCATCCAAGAATGGAATCGTTGAGCGAAAACACTTGACAACCTCCTAGAAGCAGCTTTTCTTGCCACCAGACCTTTCTCCATCAATTAGGAATCTAATGCCGTCACTAAACACATTCCTTAAATTGTAGCCATTTGTTGAGTGTTTTGTTTTGGTGTCTAATCCGCATATATATCACCATTGCCCTTGATTTTCTTGACTGGATATCTCTTAAATGTCAACATATACACGTGTGATTTAGTTTACGAAGATTTTTCAATGCCGAGAACCTCGATCAGAGAGTAAAAAAGGCGTAAGGTTCACAATGGTGTAAAATTAAAATGGGATATACCGGGCTAGGATTCGAGTTACAGGAACAAGGGCCAAACCAACAATCCAAGAATGGAATCGTCGAGCGAAAACACTTGACAACCTCCTAGAAGCAGCTTTTCTTGCCACCAGACCTTTATCCATCAATTAGGAATCTGATGCAGTCACTAAACACATTCCTTAAATTGTAGCCATTTGTTGAGTGTTTTTTTGGTGTCTCATCCGCATATATATCACCATTGCCCTTGATTTTGTTGACTGGATATCTCTTAAATGTCAACATATACACGTGTGATTTAGTTTACGAAGATTTTTCAATGCCAAGAACCTCGATCAGAGAGTAAAAAAGGCGTAAGGTTCACAATGGTGTAAAATTAAAATGGGATATACCGGGCTAGGATTCGAGTTACAGGAACAAGGGCCATACCAACCATCCAAGAATAGAATCGTCGAGCGAAAACACTTGACAACCTCCTAGAAGCAGCTTTTCTTGCCACCAGACCTTTCTCCATCAATTAGGAATCTGATGCCGTCAATAACACATTCCTTAAATTGTTGCCATTTGTTGAGTGTTTTTTTTGGTGTCTAATCCGCATATATATCACCATTGCCCTTGATTTTCTTGACTGGATATCTCTTAAATGTCAACATATACACGTGTGATTTAGTTTAAGAAGATTTTTCAATGCCGAGAACATCGATCAGAGAGTAAAAAAGGCGTAAGGTTCACAATGGTGTAAAATTAAAATGGGATATACCGGGCTAGGATTCGAGTTACAGGAACAAGGGCCAAACCAACCATCCAAGAATGGAATCGTCGAGCGAAAACACTTGACAACCTCCTAGAAGCAGCTTTTCTTGCCACCAGACCTTTATCCATCAATTAGGAATCTGATGCCGTCACTAAACACATCCCTTAAATTGTAGCCATTTGTTGAGTGTTTTTTTTGGTGTCTAATCCGCATATATATCACCATTGCCCTTGATTTTCTTGACTGGATATCTCTTAAATGTCAACATATACACGTGTGATTTAGTTTACGAAGATTTTTCAATGCCGAGAACCTCGATCAGAGAGTAAAAAAGGCGTAAGGTTCACAATGGTGTAAAATTAAAATGGGATATACCAGGCTAGGATTCGAGTTACAGGAACAAGGGCCAAACCAACCATCCAAGAATGGAATCGTCGAGCGAAAACACTTGACAACCTCCTAGAAGCAGTTTTTCTTGCCACCAGACCTTTCTCCATCAATTAGGAATCTGATGCCGTCGCTAAACACATTCCTTAAATTATAACCATTTGTTGAGTGTTTTTTTTTTGGTGTCTAATCCGCATATATATCACCATTGCCCTTAATTTTCTTTACTGTATAACTCTTAAATGTCAACATATACACGTGTGATTTAGTTTACGAAGATTTTTCAATGCCGAGAACCTCGATCAGAGAGTAAAAAAGGCGTAAGGTTCACAATGGTTTAAATTAAAATGGGATATACCAGGCTAGTATTCGAGTTACATGAACAAGGGCCAAACCAACCATCCAAGAATGGAATCGTCGAGCGAAAACACTTGACAACCTCCTAGAAGCAGCTTTTCTTGCCACCAGACCTTTCTCCATCAATTAGGAATCTAATGCCATCATTAAACACATTCCTTAAATTGTAGCCATTTGTTGAGTGTTTTTTTTTTGTGTCAAATCCGCATATATATCACCATTGCCCCAGATTTTCTTGACTGGACATCTCTTAAATGTCAACATATACACGTGTGATTTAGTTTACGATGATTTTTCAATGCCAAGATGTAGGTCCCCTTGATGTGTATGGATCTTCACAGAATTGTCAATCCAATCAAGAGTGCGGAATCCTCTTGATCAGAATATCCCAGAAACAAGTAGAAAACAGAAACAGCAATTCACTTTCAAACCAGGTTTACTATTGATTATCAAACAAACATATTACAATCAATCTAAACCCTAACCACACTCCAAATTCGTCCAAGCCCTAAGCACTCTCACGAAATTCTCACACAAACTGTTTTGGCTGATTAACCTAAACCCTAAAGCCAAACCTTGTTTATATAACACAAGGTTTGCTACTTGGGCCAAGGTTAAACATCATGGACTGCGAATTGGACAAGCCCAATTCGCCCCCATCACCCTAATTGGGTTTTGTTTAGCCCAAACATTACAACTAACTATTACAAAGCTAAACCCGCTAACTGTTTATCGTTTAACTAATTACAAGATATCCAAAGACCAAATCTAAGCTGTTGTCACAAACATGCACCAACAAACTCCCCCTTGACAATAGCTTCATAAAATAACTTTGTCTTCAGTCATCTTGCAATCTTCATGTAATCTTGCACTGTCTTTGGTGTTTGGATAGCTTCAGCTTCAATAGCTTCTGTCAGCAACAGACTCCCCCTAAGCTGATGCATCCAATCACCAAATCTTCAAAACTTTAGCGTTTGAGTAAACTCCAGTTCAGCATTTGAATAGCAATCTTCAAACTCTTCAACTTTGTCTGCAATGTAGAAATGAGGTTCTACCATGCATCCAATCAAACTCTCATCTCTTCACAGCAACTTCTCAGCAACACAGCAACTTCTCAGCAACACACTGCTTCAATCTGTATACTATAAAACAAACATCTCGAGAAAACATAAGAATTTTTCCACATAAGTTAAACAAATTATTATTATTCAAGAGATAGTTAAACTGTATCACAGATTAAGCATTCTCAATTCATTACCAACACGCAAAACTTTTTAATCACACACTCTATAACCCGCATGATTTAAAATTTTGAACTCACTTTCTAACACCGTCTCCCCCTATCAGTAACAATTCCTCCAAGAATAACAGTTTTCCGTACGTTAAGAATTTTAAACGAAAAAAGACACTATTTTTGGATTTTTATATTTTGTGAAAACAAGTAAATAACAAAAGCAATAAACACTCTGTTTTTGTGAGAATCACCGGTAAGAAGAACATATCAGCACAATCAAACTGTTTGCACACTATTAGATAATTCTTTATTTAATTTTTCATGAAAAGCAGTCCAAGACGATTACTAGTATGTTTGTCCACTTAAACAAAATGCATGAACATTTCAAGTACCATTACCGTATGATACGTTAAGGTAATTTTAATACTGAAATACTAGCGTGTCCCACTTCAGGATATACCCCCGCGATCAAGGTATGCACAAAGATTCATCGTAGTAGGTGAGTATACTGATGTCATCCTTTAAGATATCCTGACAATGTCTAGGCCTGCATATAATCTGTTTTATCATGTTTTGATTGCTTAACAATGAACGCTCAAATAAATACTAATCAAATCCTGGAAATATAAACAACACACTCTATCATGCAAGTATCTTCCCTACCACATATTTCACAAGTCCAATCCAGATTTCTGAAATCTTAACTGGGAATAGGTTGAGAAGAGAACAGAATAGATCTTTAGGAGAGATGGTATAATATACAGATCAAATAAGTTTTTCTCAGTTTGATATAGGTTTCTTGGGTTTCTTTTGGGCACTTGAGGGCCTCTTTCGGGTGTATTAGATCTATAGTGTGACAACGTACAGCTAGGTCAGCATGTATCTGGATGCAGCAGAAGCTGTCGTTGCCTAGCACCTCCAGGTCAGCATATATCTGGATGCAGCAGAGGAGGTACACGACTTTTTTCAGAGAAGATTTCAGAATCAGATCAAAATTATGTGTATCGGGTCAACATACAGACATTCAAATAGAAATGAGCTAATTCCAAGTGACTTTCTTTCCTGGGGTCATGTACAATTTTAGTTCTGAACAGAATGACAGCCAAGACATCCCCAGATGAAATAACAGTATAAAGAACCAAAACTTCAGATTTTGGCAATCTATCAACGCAAGATTTAAGGTCATTAAACCATACACCACTGATGTGTTCCCCACTCATATTCAGTTCATTTAGGTTTATATCACATTGGTAAGTTGATTATTTCATGCTTTTTGCCTACTGGTACATCATATGATGAAGCTGCTATCACACTTAAGCATTTTTAATCTCATTTTCAGTGTGACGGTCTAACTCGCTGATGTACTATCATTTCTTCTTGTTCACACAGTGATAACTCATTTTTATTTTTTTCTATTTTTTTATGTTTTTTATTTTTCAATGTTTTTGTATTTTTGATTTTTAAGAAAAGCAGTAAACTATTTACAAAAATTCTTATGAAAAACCAGTTATTCAGGATTCCTCATCCCGTTGAGTTCGACTAAATGTTCAAAGCGAGCCCTGTCAAATGCTTTAGTATAAAGATCTGTCAGGTTATCTAGTGTGTCAACTCGATGTAATTCAATTAGTCTCTTTTCAGCACAATCTCGTATAAAATGATGACGTATGTCAATATGTTTTGTGCGACTGTGTTTCACGGGATTATTAGTTATAGAAATCGTGGCATTATTGTCTATCATAATAGGAGTACGAGTGAAATCCAAACCGCAATCGTGCATCTGCTATTGTCTCCAGAGAACCTGAGAGCAGCAGCTACCCGCAGCAATATATTCAGCTTCACACGTAGATGTAGACACACAGGATTGCTTCTTGCATTGCCAAGACACGATCCTGCCTCCTAAGAACTGACAACCACCTGTTGTAGACTTTCTGTTCGACTTGCATCCTCCAAAGTCTGAGTCAGTGTAAGCAACAAAATTCATGTCACTATCAGCTGGATACCACAACCCAAGTTTAGGTTTCCCCCTCAAGTAACGAATAATACGCTTCACCGCCTTCATGTGTGACTCCTTTGGATTAGCCTGATATCTAGCACACAAGCATACGGCAAACATGATGTCAGGTCTTGAAGCAGTCAAGTACATTAGAGAACCAATCATCGCCCTGTATTGAGTTGGATCAACGTCTTCAGTACTTTCATGATCTGGGCCAAGATTGTGATTTTCGCAAATGGGTGTGTTGAAAGTAGAGCAATCATTCATTTTGAACCGACTCAAAATGTCATACACATACTTTGTCTGATGAATAAACATCCCATCCTCCTTCTGTTCAACTTGCAATCCCAGAAAGTAAGACAGCTCACCCATAGCGCTCATTTCAAACTTGCCCTTCATCACCTGCTCAAACTCTTTACACATGCTCTCATCTGATGACCCAAAGATGATGTCATCCACGTACACCTGTACCAGCAGAAAATCTTCCTTCTTCCTCTTGATGAACAGTGTACTGTCAATCTGACCTCTTTCAAAACCATTCTTGATCAGATGTGTAGACAGTGTCTCGTACCATGCCCTGGGAGCTTGATGTAACCCATACAAAGCCTTATCAAGTTTGTACACTCGATCTGGATAGTCTGGATCAATAAACCCATCTGGTTGTGAGACATACACCACTTCTTGGACTTTCCCGTAAAGAAAAGCACTCTTCACGTCTAGTTGATAAGCTTTGAAGCCCTTGAATGTTGTGAAAGCTAGAAACAACCGAATTGCCTCCAACCTTGCCACTGGTGCAAACACTTCATTGTAATCAATCCCTTCTTGCTGATTGAAACCTTTTACCACCAATCGAGCCTTGTTTCGCGTCACTATCCCTCTGTCATCCTTCTTGCACTTAAACACCCATTTAGTGCCTATTTCTCTTTCACCTTTAGGAAGGTCAACTAACTCCCAAACCTTCAGCTTAGCAAACTGTGCCAATTCCTCTTGCATAGCTTCAACCCATGAATTATCTTTAAGAGCCATATGAATGTTCTTCGGCTCCTCTTGGGAAATAAAGCAACTATACAAGCACTCGTTCACAATCCCAATCTTCTCAATCGACACAAATAAACCAGAATTCGCTGCTATACTTCTCCTTGTCTGAACACCTGCATTAGGATCTCCAAGTATCATGTCAACTGGATGATCTCTATTTGCTCGTGTAGTAGCAACTGTATCAACTTCAAGATTATCACCCAGGTTTGATCCAACCTCCCCCTGAACATTCTGATTTGCAAACGGATTAATGAAATCCTCCCCCTCAATGGGTTCAGAGTCACTATCACTTGAATCAGGATCAGAAGCACCATGGGAAGTTTCTGGAGCATCTGTCATGTCAACATTCGATCTAGGCATGAACTTGCCTTCATCGTCTCCACCAATCATTGTCTGAATCAACTGAGAATCATCTGCATTTGGAAACTCAGGAATATTAAATGATTTAAAAGTGCTTTCATAATCATATAATATAGCAGGACCACTCGTTGATTGTTGAGGTTTGTATGTAGTAATTTCAACATTGTAAACAACCTCAATTTTACCAGTTTTTAGATTAAAAACCCTTTTATTCGGTGCGCCAGGTACGTAACCTAGAAAGTAGCCTTCGTCAGCCACCTCACCGAATTTTTGTTTATCTTTATTTCGCACAATGGTGCAGGGTAATCCAAATGGTTTAAAGCCTTCTAAGTTTGGTTTCTTGTTAAACATCAATTCATGACAAGTTTTATTAAAACGTTTAACAGTCAAAACTTTGTTTAGGATGTAGCAAGCTGTATTCACAGCTTCTCCCCAGAAAAGAACTGGTAGCTTTGAATCTGAAAGCATCGTCCTAGCGGCTTCAATCAACGTCCTGTTTTTCCTCTCAGCAACTCCATTTTGTTGAGGTGTATAAGGAGCGGAATATTGATGTTCTATTCCCTTTCGAAGACAGTAGAGATCCAGAATACGATTCTTGAACTCCGTGCCATTATCAGTCCTTATCCTCTTGATTGTTGCATCATGGACGTTTTCCAATTTCGTAAAAAGATCTATCAGCATCTCCGCCGTCTCATCTTTTGTACCTAAAAAGAAAACCCATGAATATCGTGAATAATCATCAGTGACAACTAAACAATAGTACTTTCCACCTATGCTCCTCACGTTCACTGGACCAAATAAATCCATGTGAAGTAATTCATAAGGGGCATCTATGGAATTTACTGTTTTAGATTTGTGAGGTTTCTTATGTTGTTTTCCCTTTTGACATGGAAAATATTTATCTTCCACGTGAAACCTCTGCATTGGAACCCCTTTCACCAGCTAATTTTTAACAAGGTAATTCATTTTTCGATAGTGAATATGGGCCATGCGTCTGTGCCACAACATCGATTCAGCTTCAGATGCTTTTGATAGTAAACACGCCACCACAGCATTTGGATCCTTAGCACCCATGTCCATGACATAAGTGTCATTTCTCCTTGGCGCTCGCAACACTATCCAATCGTCCGGAATTTTCAAACCTGGTTTCAACACTAATGCTTCATTCTTGGTAAAATGGACCGAGTGACCCTTGTCGCAGACTTGTGACACGCTCATCAGATTGTGTTTAAGCTGCTCCACATAGTTCAGTTTGTCCAGTGTGATCTTCCCATTGGTCACTTTTCCTCGTCATGTAATTCTACCACCTTTAGCACCCGCAAAATTCACATTTCCACCATCATAATCTTCAAATTCAGTCAACAATCTCGCATCCCCCGTCATGTGCCTAGAGCAGCCACTATCAACATACCATAAGTTGATAATCCTCCTTAGCAGCTCCTGCACACACCAACCAAGAAATTAGTTAGATTGGGGGACCCAAGCCTTAATGGTCTTGGGTCGTCCAAATTCACCAACTACTGGAACATCCATCCAATATCCATTACTCCTAACTGGAGTCTTGGATCTCAGACCTGTTGATGGAATTTGATTTTGATTTCCACTAGGTCTTTGGTCCTGAGGGTTCCTATACGTATTTGGACTATTTGACCTTTGGAAATTTTGATTTTGGTATCTTGAATTTTGATTCCAAGAAGCATTATTGTTGTAATTTCTAAAGCCATTGTTATAAAAAGTTCGACCACCATTATTTTGGTATCGATTTTGATATTGACCTTGACTTCTGAAATTATTAGAATTAAAAATGTTCATTCTTGGTGAACTGCTTCTAGGTCTCTCGTATCTGCCTGGTGGAGATCTAGGCTGAAATCTAGGTTGATTTCTTTGAAAACGTGGAACTTGTGGAGTTCCTTTTTCAGCCTTATCTACACCAAGAGCAACATTTTCTGGTTGCTTAGCAGCAGATTTCTTTGGAGAATTCGCAACTTTCTCCTCATTATCACCTATCTTCTCAGGTGATTTCTCTTTCTTTCTCTCACTCACTTGTGCTTCACTCTTTTTGTTAGGACAGCAACTAGCCACATGTCCTTTGGTGTGACATTTGAAGCACGATTTCCTTTTCGAAGACTTCTTTTCTGAAGCCTTTGAACTAGATTCGGGTTTTTCTTCTGATGATGCCTTAGAAGGATTTGGTTCAGTTTGCTTAGTTTCAGAATTTTCTATGTTTTTGTTTTTAGCAAACTCTATATTAGATTCATTTTCAATAACAGCTGTTTCCTCTTTCATGTCACTTCCTTGAACAAAATTAACACTTTCAACAAAAGTTGGATTTTTATTCTTAGGATGTGATGTGTTCTTTTTAAAAAAAGGTTTGCTGTTATTATCCTTCTTAGCATCAGCATTCCCAAAAACATTTCCTTGACGTGACGTGGAACTACTTAGTGATGTTGACCCAAAGTCCATGAGCTCATCTTCATCAGGCAAGAAAGAATAGTCATGACTAACAGGAGGTGTAACTTCATTGAACCCATGAAATCCCACACTGGTTTTGTCAGTACTTTTCTTCAAGCCACCCATCATATGTTTCATAACAAAAGTAGAGTCTCTGAATTGACCTAATTTCTTTTCAAGTTCAACAATTTTTAGTTGTGCATCTAACAACTCTTTGCATTTATCAGAAATCTCTTTTGTTTTCTCAGCATCATTTCATGAGCTTAGTCTATGACTTGAAGTTTTTCATTTAATTTGCAGGTTACAGCTTCAATTTTAGTTTCATAACCTTTTATCTTCTTCAAGTATGATGATTCATTTCTTTTAGCAAAAAAGTTTGCTTCTTTTATGGTAGACATCTCGGCCACCAGACTTTGGTTTTGTGTGGACAACCTGTCAACTTCACCCTGTAATTCACGACATTTTAAACACACAGAATTAGACTTTACCTCTCCTGTTTGTTTATCAAGGTTGGCCATTAGTGCCGCAAGCTGAGCTTCCATTCTTTTATATTTTGCTTCCTTTTCTTCAGCTTCCTTTTGATGGTCAGACTTTTGCTTTTCCTCTTCAGCAACTTTTGTCTGATCATCCTTCTCTTCTTCAGCTTTACTCTCTATCTTGACCTCTGCCTCAGTATCCACTTTTGCTTCAGCATCTCCCACAGTAGCTTCACCATCATCAACTGGAGTTATCTCTGCCGTGAATGCCTGTGTGACATTGTCATCTTTTTCCAAGTGAATACTCCAGTCATATGAACCTTCTCTAGCAGTAGAGATCAGCGCTCTTGAGTTAGAGTTGTTTGATGCATTCCTATTGTTTGAACTCTGACTCGAAGTCTCCTGCTTTTGTTTTTGACATTCCCTAGCAAAATGCCCATAACTTTGACAGTTGAAGCGTCTCACTTTGGTCTTGTCGAAACAAACCGTGTTTCCTATAAACTTCCTTCCTGTTCGGTTCATAAATCTCTTCACTCTTCTAGTGATCATGGCCATTTGCCACTGCAAATCCATATCTTCAAGATCATCAGGGTCAATCTGATCATAATCTTCATCCAAAGTAGTAGGATCAGATATCTTCCCCTGAATGTAGTTCTCATAGGAAGCAACAAATGAAGCAAGTAGAGCCAGATGCTCTTTAGCAGACTTCACACTCATTGGCATCGACTTAACACCACTACTCTGCTTAGAAGCTGATGTTTTCTTGGCTCCTGTTGACCTGCTCATTCTCACACGAAAGAAAAGCAGTAGCAGAGTCGCTAGAAGCGTTGTGAGATGAAGAAGGTGCAAGCCCATTGTAAATCGTTGGATCTTGAACCTGATTATATCCAGTGTCTTTCTTCTTCATACTGAGCTCATAAGCTCTCAGCTTGCCAACTACTTCTTCCAGCTCCTTTGTCTCATAATCTGCTTCACCCTTGATCATGAGAGTGTAAATAACCCACTTGGTAGGTAAGGCATCGAGCAGCTTGTCATTCTTTTCAACGTCAGTATAGCACTCTATCTCATAATTATCCATTTCCGACATCAGATGGTAGTATCGAGTGATGATGTCCTGAAGTGACTCATGTTTCATGAACTTGAAAACAGCAAACTGCTACTTCAGTAGATCAACTTTGTTTTTCTTAACATCTTCATTTCCAGCATATCTTTTCTCTAATGCATCCCACATATCCTTTGAGTTTGTGTACTTCTTGAAAGTATGCTTGATGCTGTCAGGTAAAGACATTTTGATTGTAGCCAAGGCTCTCTTTTCAGCCTCATACATCTTTTTATCAGCATCTTCCATGTTCACATAGGCAGTTCTACGTGGTCTGCCCTCAAAGTCATGTGTAGGGTTTGTGTACCCATCTTCAATGCATATCCACATTCGAGTGTCCTGGTATTCAATGAAGGATTGAAAACGATCCTTCCTTGTCAAGTAATTTTCCACCTTCATCATCTTAGGCGGTTTGTTGGTAGTGCCAACCTCATGCTCCATCCTCAACAGCTCATTCAAACTAGACATGTTCGACATTTTTAACGTAACAGACTGATAAAACCGTACAAAATATCTCCGAAAATAGTGGTTACCAAATTACACCGTTAGAATCGTCTCAAAAAGACGAATCCAATGATATCTAATGTCGAAAACCGAATTCGGGATAACGTGAATTTTTTGTTACGCTTGCCCGAAAATATTCCACCCTTTTTAATTAACCTAATTTCCCTGCCCAGTCAACCTTAATTTCGCTAATCTGTTCAAGGTTATTTCGCTGATCAAGTTTAAAGGTTCGCAGGTCAAATTCGCTGTTCAAGTTCGCTAGATAAATTCGCTGGTTTAATTTCGCTGTTACGAATCTTCAGAATCTTCAAGAAATTTAGCCAAAAAATCTTCCAGAATCAAACAAAAACTTTCCAGAAATCCTGCAAAACACCAAACAAACAAACAGAAGATCAAAACAGCCAATAAATTCGAAAAATTTATATCAAAAATTTCGAAAATTTCAAAACCCTAATTTTTCAGGTTTCAAAATTCGAAAATCTCCCTGTTTCTCCAAGCACAATTCTGAACCGAGCCTTCAAGAGCCTAATGCTCTGATACCAATTGTAGGTCCCCTTGATGTGTATGGATCTTCACAGAATTGTCAATCCAATCAAGAGTGCGGAATCCTCTTGATCAGAATATCCCAGAAACAAGTAGAAAACAGAAACAACAATTCACTTTCAAACCGGGTTTACTATTGATTATCAAACAAACGTATTACAATCAATCTAAACCCTAACCACACTCCAAATTCGTCCAAGCCCTAAGCACTCTCACGAAATTGTCACACAAACTGTTTTGGCTGATTAACCTAAACCCTAAAGCCTAACCTTGTTTATATAACACAAGGTTTACTACTTGGGCCAAGGTTAAACATCATGGACTGCGAATTGGATAAGCCCAATTCGCCCCCATCACCCTAATTGGGTTTTGTTTAGCCCAAACATTACAACTAACTATTACAAAGCTAAACCCGCTAACTGTTTATCGTTTAACTAATTACAAGATATCCAAAGACCAAATCTAAGCTGTTGTCACAAACATGCACCAACACGAGAACCTCGATCAGAGAGTAAAAAAGGCGTAATGTTCACAATGGTGTAAAAATAAAATGGGATATACCAGGCTAGGATTCGAGTTACAGGAACAAGGGCCAAACCAACCATCCAAGAATGGAATCGTCGAGCGAAAACACTTGACAACCTCCTAGAAGCAGTTTTTCTTGCCACCAGACCTTTCTCCATCAATTAGGAATCTGATGCCGTCACTAAACACATTCCTTAAATTGTAGCCATTTGTTGAGTGTTTTTTTTTTGGTGTCTAATCCGCATATATATCACCATTGCCCTTAATTTTCTTTACTGTATAACTCTTAAATGTCAACCTATACACGTGTGATTTAGTTTATGAAGATTTTTCAATGTCGAGAACCTCGATCAGAGAGTATAAAAGGCGTATGGTTCACAATGGTGTAAAATTAAATTGGGATATACCGGGCTAGGATTCGAGTTACAGGAACAAGGGCCATACCAACCATCCAAGAATAGAATCGTCGAGCGAAAACACTTGACAACCTCCTAGAAGCAGCTTTTCTTGCCACCAGACCTTTCTCCATCAATTAGGAATCTGATGCCGTCACTAAACACATTCCTTAAATTGTAGCCATTCGTTGAGTGTTTTTTTTGGTGTCTAATCCGCATATATATCACCATTTCCCTTGATTTTCTTGACTGGATATCTCTTAAATGTCAACATATACACGTGTGATTTAGTTTACGAAGATTTTTCAATGCCGAGAACCTCGATCAGAGAGTAAAAAAGGCATAAGGTTCACATTGGTGTAAAATTAAGATGGGATATACCGGGCTAGGATTCGAGTTACAAGAACAAGTGCCAAACCAAACATCCAAGAAGGGAATCGTCGAGCGAAAACACTTGACAACCTCCTAGAAGCAGCTTTTCTTGCCACCAGACCTTTCTCCATCAATTAGGAATCTGATGCCGTCACTAAACACATTTCTTAAATTGTAGCCATTTGTTGAGTGTTTTTTTTGGTGTCTAATCCGCATATATATCACCATTGCCCTTAATTTTCTTTACTGTATAACTCTTAAATGTCAACATATACACGTGTGATTTAGTTGACGAAGATTTTTAAATGCCGAGAACCTCGATCAGAGAGTATAAAAGGCGTATGGTTGACAATGGTGTAAAATTAAAATGGGATATACCGGGCTAGGATTCGAGTTACAGGAACAAGGGCCATACCAACCATCCAAGAATAGAATCGTCGAGCGAAAACACTTGACAACCTCCTAGAAGCAGCTTTTCTTGCCACCAGACCTTTCTCCATCAATTAGGAATCTGATGCCGTCACTAAACACATTCCTTAAATTGTAGCCATTCGTTGAGTGTTTTTTTTGGTGTCTAATCCGCATATATATCACCATTGCCCATGATTTTCTTGACTGGATATCTCTTAAATGTCAACATATACACGTGTGATTTAGTTTACGAAGATTTTTCAATGCCGAGAACCTCGATCAGAGAGTAAAAAAGGCGTAAGGTTCACAATGGTGTAAAATTAAAATGGGATATACCGGGCTAGGATTCGAGTTACAGGAACAAGGGCCAAACCAACCATCCAAGAATGGAATCGTCGAGCAAAAACACTTGACAACCTCCTAGAAGCAGCTTTTCTTGCCACCAGACCTTTATCCATCAATTAGGAATCTGATGCCGTCACTAAACACATTCCTTAAATTGTAGCCATTTGTTGAGTGTTTTTTTTTTTGTGTCAAATCCGCATATATATCACCATTGCCCCAGATTTTCTTGACTGGGCATCTCTTAAATGTCAACATATACACGTGTGATTTAGTTTACGAAGATTTTTCAATGCCGAGATGTAGGTTCCATTGATGTGTATGGCTCTTCACAGAATTGTCAATCCAATCAAGAGTGCGGAATCCTCTTGATCAGAATATCCCAGAAACAAGTAGAAAACAGAAACAACAATTCACTTTCAAACCGGGTTTACTATTGATTATCAAACAAACGTATTACAATCAATCTAAACCCTAACCACACTCCAAATTCGTCCAAGCCCTAAGCACTCTCACGAAATTCTCACACAAACTGTTTTGGCTGATTAACCTAAACCCTAAAGCCTAACCTAGTTTATATAACACAAGGTTTGCTACTTGGGCCAAGGTTAAACATCATGGACTACAAATTGGACAAGCCCAATTCGCCCCCATCACCGTAATTTGGTTTTGTTTAGCCCAAACATTACAACTAACTATTACAAAGCTAAACCCGCTAACTGTTTATCGTTTAACTAATTACAAGATATCCAAAGACCAAATCTAAGCTGTTGTCACAAACATGCACCAACACGAGAACCTCGATCAGAGAGTAAAAAAGGCGTAAGGTTCACAATGGTGTAAAAATAAAATGGGATATACCAGGCTAGGATTCGAGTTACAGGAACAAGGGCCAAACCGACCATCCAAGAATGGAATTGTTGAGAGAAAACACTTGACAACCTCCTAGAAGCAGTTTTTCTTGCCACCAGACCTTTCTCCATCAATTAGGAATCTGAAGCCGTCACTAAACACATTCCTTAAATTGTAGCCATTTGTTGAGTGTTTTTTTTTTTGTGTCTAATCCGCATATATATCACCATTGCCCTTGATTTTCTTGACTGTATATCACTTAAATGTCAACATATACACGTGTGATTTAGTTTACGAAGATTTTTCAATGCCGAGAACCTCTATCAGAGAGTAAAAAAGGCGTAAGGTTCACATTGGTGTAAAATTAAAATGGGATATACCAGGCTAGGATTCGAGTTACAAGAACAAGTGCCAAACCAAACATCCAAGAAGGGAATCGTCGAGCGAAAACACTTGACAACCTCCTAGAAGCAGTTTTTCTTGCCACCAGACCTTTCTCCATCAATTAGGAATCTGATGCCGTCACTAAACACATTCCTTAAATTGTAGCCATTTGTTGAGTGTTTTTTTTTGGTGTCTAATCCGCATATATATCACCATTGCCCTTAATTTTCTTTACTGTATAACTCTTAAATGTCAACATATACACGTGTGATTTAGTTTATGAAGATTTTTCAATGTCGAGAACCTCGATCAGAGAGTATAAAAGGCGTATGGTTCACAATGGTGTAAAATTAAATTGGGATATACCGGGCTAGGATTCGAGTTACAGGAACAAGGGCCATACCAACCATCCAAGAATAGAATCGTCGAGCGAAAACACTTGACAACCTCCTAGAAGCAGCTTTTCTTGCCACCAGACCTTTCTCCATCAATTAGGAATCTGATGCCGTCACTAAACACATTCCTTAAATTGTAGCCATTCGTTGAGTGTTTTTTTTGGTGTCTAATCCGCATATATATCACCATTGCCCTTGATTTTCTTGACTGGATATCTCTTAAATGTCAACATATACACGTGTGATTTAGTTTACGAAGATTTTTCAATGCCGAGAACCTCGATCAGAGAGTAAAAAAGGCGTAAGGTTCACATTGGTGTAAAATTAAAATGGGATATACCGGGCTAGGATTCGAGTTACAAGAACAAGTGCCAAACCAAACATCCAAGAAGGGAATCGTCGAGCGAAAACACTTGACAACCTCCTAGAAGCAGCTTTTCTTGCCACCAGACCTTTCTCCATCAATTAGGAATCTGATGCCGTCACTAAACACATTTCTTAAATTGTAGCCATTTGTTGAGTGTTTTTTTTGGTGTCTAATTCGCATATATATCACCATTGCCCTTAATTTTCTTTACTGTATAACTCTTAAATGTCAACATATACACGTGTGATTTAGTTTACGAAGATTTTTAAATGCCGAGAACCTCGATCAGAGTGTATAAAAGGCGTATGGTTCACAATGGTGTAAAATTAAAATGGGATATACCGGGCTAGGATTCGAGTTACAGGAACAAGGGCCATACCAACCATCCAAGAATAGAATCGTCGAGCGAAAACACTTGACAACCTCCTAGAAGCAGCTTTTCTTGCCACCAGACCTTTCTCCATCAATTAGGAATCTGATGCCGTCACTAAACACATTCCTTAAATTGTAGCCATTTGTTGATTGTTTTTTGGTGTCTAATCCGCATATATATCACCATTGCCCTTGATTTTCTTGACTGGATTTATCTTAAATGTCAAAATAAACACGTGTGATTTAGTCTACGAAGATTTTTCAATGCCGAGAACCTCGATCAGAGAGTAAAAAAGGCGTAAGGTTCACAATGGTGTAAAATTAAAATGGGATATACCGGGCTAGGATTCGAGTTACAGGAACAAGGGCCAAACCAACCATCCAAGAATGGAATCGTCGAGCGAAAACACTTGACAACCTCCTAGAAGCAGCTTTTCTTGCCACCAGACCTTTATCCATCAATTAGGAATCTGATGCCGTCACTAAACACATTCCTTAAATTGTAGCCATTTGTTGAGTGTTTTTTTTTGTGTCAA